>AWOL01S0022157.1:10604-25569 GCA_000715115.1 Nicotiana otophora | reverse complement strand
CTCCCCAGACCCCATTAATGGGATTCTACTGGGTTGTTGTTGTTGTTGTTGTTGTTGTTTCCTAACTCGTTTGACTTCAAAATTAATGCACGACTATAAGATGACTCAAATACCTCATAATACCACCTCCTTGTAATAGTAATCACCCAATTATCACCCCAAAAGTATGGGTTATAACATTCCCAACTTGCCGTTTCGACAAAACTTATTTTCTTTGATTTGTTTAGCATCTTGATACTTGAAGTTCATGATATTAAATATATGTAACATCTAAAGTAACATGATTATCTTACTTTATGTACTTTCAAAGATGATCTACTTTTCGAGCATACATCAACTGACTTACGACGTACTTTTACACAGGAAAACATGGGGTGTAATGTCATTCCCTCTTTTTGAACATTCGTCCTCAAATGTTGACTGATGTGTTTATCAGTCTCATAACCTATAAATCTTACAAATATGTTTATATTGTCCTTTCAATCTAGCCAACTGTTCTGCGAATAAATCCAATGGCCAAGGCATTCCCCCTTTCATGCCTCTTTCTCACACCACGACATGTGTTAAGAATTCTTCCAATATCGTAACTGTTGCTCCCTTCTGTGAAGTAGCCTGTACGACTATGTCCTTGTACGCACACCTATGCAACTTTTTTCTCCTTTTTCCTCCAGCTTTTATCCAATCATTCTAAGCCTCACTTTGTGAACATATCATAACTATGACAAACTATCCCTCTGGGCATCTATATATGTACTGAAGTTCTTTGCTTGGTACTTTGTCAAACATACGATTATTGCTATATTTTGTTTCATATCCTCGATTATTTTATGGCATTTCTGCATCTTGGTAGGTTATATTATTATTACTGAGGTCTGCTACCCAACCCCACGCTACTCTCTCCCTACTTATCCTGTGTGTATAAATCTAAGTCCTTTAATGATTCCCTATTCTATTCATCTTAAGAATGACAGCCTAATCTCATCCTAGTTCACTCAAAATACTAATTTAACATACTTTATATACCTTACTATCATGGTCAGGTAGTACATTGTATGGACCTAGTCCATAAATACGGAGTATTATAGCTTTGATCATATTTTAACCCAAAATGTCAAACTTCAATGAAACTCATTTTCTTCGATTGTTTATCCTCTGAACATCACGACACTTACTTGTGACTAGTTATAAATGGCTTAAATATGTATAACCTCAAAATTAATCTCATTCTCGAGCTTACGTCGATTAACTTACGGCAAAACATTAACGTACGAAAATGCGGGATGTAACATCCTCCCCCTCCCCCCTTAGAAACATTAGTCCTTGAATGTTTAAACTTGCCAGATCTACATGACATACTCAACAATTGTAAATGTATATACCTTCCTGGGCTATACTCCAATGAAACAACTATCGGGCTCTCATGGGGTTAGGACACCCTCCCTTCTTAAAACTACTTCCTAATCCATTCGTCACCTATGAGTCTGTTAATCAATCTTCTAGGCACTGACACCTTCAGGTTGTAAACTTATTAACCGAATTCTTAACTTTCTATTCCATTATTCTAACTTCCCCAAAATGTCGTGTACTATCCATGGTTTCCTCCCTAGGGCATTAGAGCCATCGGAGTTCTAACTTTTTAAGGTGCTAGTTCACTCCCCTCTCCTCTCTTAGTCCTCTAATGTTTAATCTTAGAGACCTATGTAAATTTTGCCAAGGTCTTCTTTGTAATCTGAACTAAAACCCATATCTTATTAGCCTGGTAGAGCAGTGTTGCGGTCCCGTTACTTCTACTTTGGACCCCCATTACATTTTACAATCACAGTCTATTGCTCCTGGAATAACATTTATTCCTATATAAGAAATAATAAGTTTCCTCCTGAGTTGATAATGTAGGAAATTTCAGTGGAGAGATTAATGTACCTCTAACCATCCTGCCTCGATCCTATATGAGAGCTTCGATCAAACACACTTCAAAGCGGAATCCTCATATACTTATCAACCACATTCATCCTCTTGGCCTAACAACTCTTCTCTTCATTCACATATCCCATGACATACATAGACGAACCCTGATTAATGCACTCCGAAGACTATGAACTATCTGGCTCGTCAGAAGAGCTAGTGTTCGTAAATACCGTTACATATTGTTGAGCCTGGGGGTGACTCGGCTATGCCAATCCCTAAACCACTCCATTTATACCCCGATCAACTGACCCTGATAACGAAACTATGGGCCTTGGTGAGGTCGAACTCCTCTCACCCATTTGTTGTTGGCAAAATCAAAACTACTCAAACAAATGACTCATATGGATACTCAGACGGATCCTTCTCAATAGAAACCATGATCTCCGACGGGTTTGACCCATACTAGAGGTCGGCGCACGTTATCCAGTATTGATAGGCATCATTGAGAACTTAAATAAGATAGAGATTAGGAGTGAATACATACGACTCAGTTCTATCGCACAATATAGACCAGAAAGAAAAGGAACCATCCTAAATATCTTGTAGCATCCTATCTATAAGTGTGGTGTAAAACACATCAATAAACAAGACTCTACTAGACATGGCTTGTAGACACCATAGGACTGAACCTTGCTCTCATACCATATTTGTCACGACCCAGCCTAGGGTCACGATGAATAACTGACACTAGGTGTCGATCATCACTAAACCTATTCATAATGTGCTGGTCATGAATATAAACAGATAAAATTTGAAAGCATAAGCATAACCGATAAGGACTGTACAATCTGGAATGCTGATAAGGCTATCAAAATCTGACATATAGAAACATACTAACTGCACAGGTGCATATCTACATGACTCTAGGAGTGCTGAACTAAACAAGTATTGGATGGAACACGACCCCATGATACCCAAACTAGCTAACTGTACACATAAAGATAAGTAACTCCGGGAGTAAGCGGAGTGACTCCAACAGTTGGTGGATGGCCTACAGATGTGACTCAAATGCCGATCTATGGGTACCTGCGTGACATGAAATGCAACGCCTCGAAAAGGACGTGAGTATGATATGTACAAAGTATGTAGGGTGGAAATGATATGCAAAGCATACTAATGTACGACTGTAAGCTGGAAATCTGAATATAAGCTGAAAGCTAAACAAGAGTATGAACTAGCAACTGATCTAAAACTTAACCAAAGGTTAAGCTGAAACTGAACTACTATCTGAACTTGTACCTGTCCGGTGTTACGGGCTATGTCCGCCAAATCAGGTGTAAGGCCCGTAAAATTTTGCAAAGGAAAATTAATATTTCATGGTGCCGGACTAGGCTTATGTGTTTGAGATGTCATTAGTGCACCCGGTGTTTTATGTATGTATGACAAGATTCCAGTTTCTATTATTGATCGGCAAGTTCGAAAGTTGAGAAATAAAGAAATTGCCTCCGTGAAAGTGCTATGGAGAAATCAACAGGTTGAAGAGGCTACTTGGGAGGCCAAGGAAGAAATGAAGAAAAAGTATCCTTATTTGTTTGAATAACCATGTATTTATAAAGTTGTGTTCTATGAAAATTCTAAGGATTACCTTCTATGAATTATGTATCATTTGTACAAATTGACGTTAAGAGTGTTCCTCTCTAGTAATATATTTCTTGTGAGGCCAGAGATGGTGTTGTTTTATGTTATGTTACGTCGTTGGATTATGTATATGTTGCTGGGATGTGTTTCTGGGGTTGTCTAGCAGATAGATAGGCCCAGTTACAAGGGAGACTAAGGGAAATGTTTGGAAATTTGGGGAGTTAGCCAAATTTTTAAACTATTGGTGTGTGTGAATTAACAATTGAGTTACATTGAATTCTAATGACGAAATTTGACCCTCATTTGAGAACGCATGATTCTAAGTAGGCGAGAATGTAACGCCCCTTAAAATTTTGTGAAGGAAAATTAATGTTTCATGGTGATAGACTAGGCCCCGTAAAATCTCGCCGCGGCTCGGACGTTTTGGTTTGAACAATGCACTGGAAAGAGAAGGAAAAAGTTAGGCAAAAAAATGTATTTCTGCGGCCCACTATGCGGCAGCAGAATTACTCTGCGGACAGCATAATGGTTGAAGAATGAAGCAGATGAGAGGTAGTTTGGGAAACAATCTGCGGTGCATTATGCGACCGTAGACCAATTCTGCGTTGCATTATGCGACCACACACCCTGTTCCGGAGCTTCATTTTTGGGTTTTTATAACCCGATCCTACTTCACTAAATAGATGGTTTGCACCATTTTTTAGCTAAAATCTGATATTTTGAGAGTGAGAGAGTGATCTTCAACAAATTGTCCTTCAATTCTTGCTCGAATCTTTGAAGATTAACAAGGAAAACTCACTAGGTCTTCATCCTAGAGGTAAGATTCTACACCATAACCCCTAATTTCGAAATTATCTAAAAATGGGTTATTAGCAAGATAATTTTTGGGCAAGAGAGTTGTTTATTTTACATGCATGTGTTATCAAAGGGGTGTAGGAATATTGTTGAACTAAAAATGATAAGGAATGGGTTGTGGGATGATGGAACCCTCCATAATAGGACCTTGAAATCTTAATGCACACTTAGTGTTTGATAAAATGCTCAAATGAACTATAACCATGATCATCTTCCTAATTTTGGTTCAACTTGTTATATTTCTAAAATAGATTGAAGTTGCTAAGAATTCCGGAACATTTAGAGTTTAAGGAAGCTCAATTGAGGTATGTTGGCTAAACTCTTCTTTAAGAATTCGAACCTCAATATCCTTATAAGTTCCAAGATATTTATTATAAGTTGAGTATTCCGAATAAGTTTTATGACAAAGATATATGTTCAATTTGTGTTTCAAATGCTCTTATCATATTGTATTATAAATAGAGGATATGTTCCCAATTATGGATTGTGCATCTACGTGTTACGATTCCAAGTCGTGATTTATGTGGAAAATGTTTATGCCAAATTGTGTAGAGATTATGATTGGGGTTACACCTCCACCTGCATATATTGGGGTGAGGAGGCAGGGCCGCTTTGTGTATGATTTTGGCATTGTTGTTGCACCACCACCCACCTATATATATTGGGTAAGGCGGCATGGCCGCTTTGTGTGGATATTGGTATCGTTGATTCATTCCCACCCGCGTATATTGGGGTGAGGCAGCGGGGCCGTTTGTGTGAAAATGGGTATTGTGTTTACACCTCCACCAGCATACATTGGGGTGAGGCAGCAAGGCTTCTTGACTAGAGAGTTGGTATTGGCTTACACCTCCACCTGCATACATTTAAGTGAGGCGGCGAGGCCGCTTTGTGTGAAAATGGTTACAGAGGATCTCATCTTAGATTCTATAAATGTTAATGACAGCTCTTGATGAGCTTGCTTTGGTTTAAATGACTATCTATGCTATTCTATTGTCGCCTTTATTCATCATATTCACACTGTATTTTTGATTTCTTAAATTGGTGTTTGGTTTGCATATTAGTACTATAAGACATGTACTAACGTCCTTTTTGCCAGGAGAGCTGCATATTTAATGGATGCAGGTGGTTCCACAATGAAGGATACTGATCGGTGATTGCAGTGCTCATTCTTCCTAGCTGACTTGGTGAGCTCCATCTCATTCTGGGGTTGTGCATCTTTTGTTTAGTATGTGTTATCGTATTTTGATGTATAGCCAGAGCCTTATTGCCGGTACTATCATTGCACTCTTTGGTATTTTTAGAGGCTCCATAGACTTAGTGTGGTTTGTATATAGGTGTTGGGAATGATAAACAAGTTGTGTTGTGATTAAATCACTTGTTCCACTTTGAACCATAAAGGGGTGTGTGTGTTTTGAGACCTTAAAATGAAATAATTTATGGTAAGAAATTGGTATTACAGACATGATCATCTTATTGTCTGATTAACGAAAATATGTATCCTATTTATTCATGGATGAGTCTGGGTAGAAGGAAATCTAATAGGCCTCGCCGGAGTTATGGGCTATCTCCCTCTTGCATATAATCAATAGGCCTTGTTGGTGTTATGGGATATATCCCTCAAGCATAATCAATGTAAGCATGTATGAGGCATAAGACATGTGGCAACATCATATGGACTCAAGAGATCATGAAGGAAACCATAACCGGAATCACAAACGTAATCTGACGCTCGTTGTCCATAAGTTGGACAGAGGAGCCTATCACCATTTTAGGGAGAAACTGAGTATGTACATGAGATACTAAGATAAATTAACTCATTATGATCCCTCTATAATCAATTTAGAACCAAGGAACTCAAGATTTGTCAAACTCTTCAAATTTCCAAAATTTTCGGCAGAGTTTACCCTAAAACTTGATGATCCCCAAAATAAACAGCAAGAACCACAATATACACGGGAATGCATACTCGGCCAAGATGATAACATCAAACTAAAGGAGATCCAGTTATCCACAATAGTGTCAAACGATCGACAAAACGGAATTGTGAATGTAATGTCGACTCGTAGTGATATGAAAGTCTAAATATGATATAGGAATAATATAAGCATAAACACATGATAATTAAGCTTATGTAATCTTAAATGAATCTATTAGGATCATATGGGTCCTAGGTATACATAAAACCTCAAAGGAACGGAACAAACGAAAGTCTAGATGGCATAGGCCAAATGGGGATTTGCCCTTTTGCTCTTGTTGCGTTTTGAACTTCCAGCCTAAACTATTTCCTTCCACAATAAACATGTAGAATTCAATAATATACAAGTATACAAAACATGCTGATATTTCACTTGAACAACAGTAAAAGATCAAGAAGAAAGGCTAGAACCTAGCTAAACTAAATCATGCTGAAAATAAAGAGAAAACCCTACAAACCTCTTGTGTTCTTGCTTTCAAACCTTGTTCCCTTTTATCCAAACCTTACTTATGCTTGTATAAGTAAAATACAAAGGTGAAAAGCTTCCTTTACCACAAAGATCTTTCTAAAAAACTAGTTATAAGGAGAAAGGGAGGTGGCAAAGTCTTATCTATGTCATAAGTATCGCGTTGATGTGTTTGCATCTTGATGTTCAATTACGGATGATGGAATTGCTTCAAAACCCTAAGGATATAGTTAGGATGTCTAGAGAGACTTTTCAGGTCTGATTTGGGTCGAAGTGAGCCTTAGAGACGAAGGCTACAACTTTATATATCAAGATAAACTTCAACCGCACTTGTGGGTCCCAAAGGGAGCTACTTGTGCAGGTTTGTGAAAAAGCGAACATCTGTATACTCTGATGTCGTATCGACGAATGGTTTAATGAGTTGTAAACTAGAGTTGTATATCCTTAATTTGATGTTTGGATCACCCTGTAAATAACACATTACTATAATATCAACGTAACATTAGTCCTAATTATTATGTAAAATTATCAATGTAACTTGCGACAACTTTTATCGACTTTTGTTTCCTAGCTCGTTTGACTTCAAAAAATAATACATGACTATAATATGACTAAAATACCTAATAATATCACCTCCTTGTCATGCTAATCATCCTAGTATCACCCCCAAATTACGGGTTATAGCATTCCCAACTTCGCGTTTAGATGAAACTTATTTTGTTCGATTATTTTTGCTTCTAATCCTTCAAACCCTCTTGGTACTTACAGTTCATGATCTTAAATATTTGAAACCTCAAAAGTAACATTATTAACTTACATTATGTACTTTAAAAGATGATCTAATTTCTGAGCATACATCAGCTGACTTACGATGTACTTTTACGTACGAAAACAAGGGGTGCAACAGTTTTACCCTTCGCAGTCACGGAAAAGCCTTCGTGATTGTGAAGAACAAATTTCACCAACATCCTAAACCTCCTATGCGAACACGATACTACTGACACGATTGCGAGGACCAAACGTCCCTAGGCTTCCCATTTGCGGATTCGTCCTTGTGACCGCGATGAAAAACGTGTTCCACCGCACGACCTTACCTTTCTTCTACGTGAACGCGTTCCCACACTCGCGTTAACGATGAACAAAAACCCCAAGGATTTGCGAACGCATCCTTATCTTCGCGAATGCGAAGAGAAAAAAGCCACGTACCAGCGAAGACTCTACGTGATTGCAACACATTCTTTAAGATCACGAAGAGGGATACCAGGAGCATAGAAATCAAAAGTTCCAGCACATGAAGAAATGGTCTAAACCCCATCTAAAACACACTTGAAGCCCCCGGGACCTGGCCAATCATACCATCCAATCACAAAATACAATGCGAACTTACTCAAAACCTCAAATCACATCAAACAACACTAAAACCACAAATCGCGTCCCAATTCAAGCCTAATGAACTAATGAACATTTCTAAATGCAAAACTAACGACGAACAAGCCTAAACACCTCAAAATGACTTGAAAATTTCCATGCAAGTCCTATATGAACTAAATGACCTATTCCAATTCCCGAAATAATAATCTGAGCCCTATATCAATAAAGTCAACTCTCGGTCAAACCTATAAACCTTCCAAACCTTTAACTTTCCAACTTTCTCATATTTATGTCAAAACAACTTACGGGCCTCCATATTCACATCCGGACATATGCCTAAGTCAAAAATCACTATTCGGAGCAACCAGAAAAATCAAAACACCGTAATGGGGTCATCTACACAAAAGTCAAATTCCGGTAAACTCTTTCAACATAACCTTCCAACTTTGGGACTAAGTGTCCCAATTCACTTCGTAACACACCCGAAACCAAACCAACCACCCCGGAGAGTCACGTAAAGACAAATTAACATATAAGAGAAAATAAATAGGGGAACGAGGCTACAATACATAAAACAACCAGCCAGGTCATTACATTCTACCCTTCTTAATAAACTAATTTCGTCCTCGAACATGCCAAGAAACGTTTGGAAGTCATCAAATCACTGAATGAAATCACCATACATATTCTCATGGGTGATCCCACGTCACCCAATCTTCAGAAGCCTAACACTACCACCTCAACTTAAGATTATTCCTTCCACCAATACTAATAAGCCTTATGATCAACCAAAAACCCGATCTTCACATAAACACATTGTATGAACCGCAACCTGCCATAAAAACTATTGCATAAATCAACAAGGTATAACCACATGATGAAAGATACCACCGGCGATAATAGCTGCCTGTAATCCAACCCAGTACTGGTAACTATCTTTATATCTACTAGAACCTTGTTCTAAACCTTCCCAACAATACAAATGATGTAGGAAACATATGAATCTCATAAATACTCACCCAATCAACATGTGACATTGTCACAACCCAAAATCTCACCTGTCGTGATGGCACCTATATAAATACTAGGCAAGCGTACAACCTCAATAAATCACAAATTCTTTTACGATTGAAAACATAATATTTAGATTTAATAGAAAATCCCAAAAATACTGATAGAAATACACTCCCAAAACCCGGTGTCACTCAGTACATAGGAATCTAAATGATGACATAGTCTGACTGATAAAACACTGTCTGGAAATACATAACAGTACAAATAACTGAAAGAAAGGAGAGTCAAGGTCTGCGGATGACAAGAAGCTACCTCGATAATCTCCAATAGTTATTCACTGAAACCTAGTAGCCGCCGTATGCGAAAGTACCTGGATATGCACACGAAGTGCAGAGTGTAGTATGAGTACAACCGACCCCGTGTACTTCATAAGTAACAAGACTATCCTTTGGGCTGAACGTAGTGACGAGCTCAACAGGTACAATCCAATATGAAATATCAGTACACAAATGTAGGCAAGTTTTCAAGTTCAACAAATTAGTCAGTACAAGTAAAATAAATCAACTTTGTATGATATGAGGAATATGACATCTTTATATCTACATGCCAATGTACATACTATATATGGTATACTACCATGGAAGCATCACGTACTCACACTCTCACAGTACTCAATCACTTAGTACTGTACGGCCAGGTCCAGCCTAGTGAAGATTCATCCCTCAATATAAATAGCAATTGACAGTTAGTCAATATGTACTGTATATGGCCAATCTATCCTAGATATAAATGAAATAAGGCAACTCCATGCCCTAGGAACTCCATCCCAAATGAAAATAAATAAGGCAACTCCATGCCCTGGGAAGTCCATCCCAAATATAAATAAATAAGGCAACTTCATGCCCTGGAAACACCATCCCAAATGTGAATATATATGGCAACTCCA
This sequence comes from Nicotiana otophora, assembly GCA_000715115.1. NCBI lineage: Eukaryota > Viridiplantae > Streptophyta > Magnoliopsida > Solanales > Solanaceae > Nicotiana > Nicotiana otophora. The sequence goes on along the minus strand of AWOL01S0022157.1, from coordinate 15,399 downwards.
TGCCAGGGAACTCCATCCCAAATATAATATCTGATGCGCTCATTGTGTTGGGTGCAGACTATGGAGGGGCTCCTTCAGCCCAAGCGATATAATAAACCAGGTCTGGGCATAAATCAATAGAACATGCTGCGGCGTGCAGCCTGATCCAATAAATATAACTGATAATCAGGACCTCGGCCTCACTCAGTCATTAACCTCTCCAGTCTCTCGGGCTCATAATGTCATGAATATTAATCCGACAAAATGATACGATGTATAAATGAATGGCAACAGAGACTGAGATACGATATGCAAATAATAGATGTGACTAGTATAAATTAAAGCTTTAAACAATTAATTCAACAACATCACGACCTCTGCGGGTTCCAAAAATATCAGCACGTAGTCTAAACATAAGCTTTAATATGAATCTCAGCTCAATTCCTTTAACATGTGGAGGATATGTGGATGATGACATGATTATTTAATTATAAAATTTCACATAATCAATTAAGTCACAAATTATACGGTGCACACCCACACGCCGGTCACCTAGCATGTGCGTCACCCCAAACCAGTCAGATAACACGTAATTTCGGGAATTTATACCCTCATAACAACGTGTAGAAATGTTAGTTACCTCAAACCGTATAATTCTTTACTCCAATATGCCCTTGCCTCGCGAATCAAGCCTCCGAACGCCTCGAATCTAGTCACAATTAATTCGATACAGTCAACACAAATTATAGGAATTAATTCCATATAAAATTACAAATTTTCAAAAAAATAATCCCAAATTCCACTCAAAAATTGCTAGTAGGGCCCATATTTCGGAACCCGACAAAAGTCACAAAATATGAACGCTCGTCCAACCACGTGTCGAACCATACAAAATTTACCAAATTCCAACATCAACTCAACCCTCAAATCATCAATTTAACCTCAAGGGGTTTCACAAATGTTTTCCAATTTTTCACAATTTAAAACACCAATTAAATGCTACAAATAACTATAGATTCGGGTAATTTGACCAAAATTGAGGTAAGAACACTTACCCTGATGTTTCCATTGAACATCTTCCGAAAATCGCCTCTCCCCAAGCTCCAAATCGTCAAAAATAGAAAATGAGATGAACATAACATAAGTTCTGCTGCCCAGTCATTTTTGCTATGCGATCGCGGATCAACTCACACGATCACGAAGAACGATTTTCCCCTACCATAATTTTATCTTCCATGATCGCGGATCCCTTCACGTGATCGCGAAGCACAGCTTCCTCCACCCTACACGGTCGCGGACAGCCATATGCGATCGCATAGCACTGCGCGTGAATTTTCCAGTTGCCTCCTTCACTTTGTGCGAACACATCTTAATCCATGTGTTTGCGTAGTACTGCTGGCCAATAACTTCTCAATCGCGGACTTACCTAGCCGATCGCATCGCACAAAAATTCAAGCTATCCAATTTATCATGCACGACCGCGGACCTTCTTACACGATCGCGTAGAAGGAAATCACTAAGGATGCACCAGAAAAGCTTCATCAAAAGTCCAAGTCCAAAATTCAATCTGTTAACCATCTGAAACTCACCCGAGGCCCCCTGGACCTCAACCAAATATACCAACAAGTTCTAACCATAATACAGACATAGTCGAAGCCTCAAATCATATCCAACAACGCTAAAAATACGAATCATACCCCAATTCAAGACTAATGAAAACTAATAAATTCCAACTTGTACATTCGATGCCGACACCTATAAAATCTAATCCGATTGACCTCAAATTTTGCACAAAAGTCATAAATAACATAACAAACCTATTCAAATTTCCATAATCGGATTTCTACCTCCATATCAAAAAGTCAACTCCCCGGTCAAACTTCCAAACTTAAATTTCCTATTTTTGCCATTTCAAGCAAAAGTTTACTGCGGCCCTCTAAACAAATATTCGGACACACTCCTAAGTCAGAATTCACCATACGGAGCTATTGGAACCATCCAAATTCCATTCTGGGGCCGTTTACGCATAATTCTTCATTTTGTCAATTATTTCAACTTAAGCTTTAAATCTTGGAACTAAATGTTCCTATTAATTCTGAAACCTCCCCGACAAGTTACATACCTATAATTGAACACAGAATAAGCAGTATATGGGGAAACAAGGCTACAATACTAAAAACGACCGGTCAGGTTGTTACATTCCCCGTCTTAAACAAACGTTCATCCTCGAACGAGTTTAGAGTTATACCTGGAGTGTCAAATAGGTGTGGATATTTTCTCTGCATCTCCCGCTCATTTGCCCAAGTAGCTTCTCCGACTGGCTGACCTCTCCATTGCACTTTCACTGAGGTTATGTTATTTCATCTTAACTTTCGAACTTGCCGATCCAAAATAGTCACTGGCTCCACATCATAAGTCAAATTAACATCCAGGTGAACTGTGCTAAAGTCCAAAACATGAGACGGATCCCCGACATATTAACGGAGCCTAGATACATGAAACACTAAATGAACACCTGATAGACTAGGCGGCAATCCAAGTTTATAAGCCACATCTCCAATCGTCTCAAGTACCTCAAAAGGCCCAATATACCGAGGACTCTACTTGTCCTTCTTTCCGAATAACATAAAACCCTTCGTAGGCGATGTTCTGAGTAGTACCTTCTCTCCTACCATGTAAGCAACATCACGAACCTTCCGGCCAGCATAACCATTCTGTCTAGATTGTGCCATGCGTATTCGATCCTGGATGAATTTAACTTTTTCCAAAGCATCCTGAACTAAATCAGAACCCAATATCCTAGCCTCACCTAACTCAAACCAACCTACCGGAGACTAACACAATGTCTCATATAAAGCCTCATACGGAGCCATCTGAATGCTCGATTGGTAGCTGTTATTATAGGAAAGTTTTTCTAGAACCCCCGAAATCGATAACATAAGAACGTAACATATCTTCCAATATCTGAATAGTATGCTTGAACTGTCCGTCCTAATGAGGGTGAAATGTTATTGTCATGACCCAAACCGATGGGCCGCGACGGGCACCCGGTGCCTTACTCAACGGAGTACCAACATAACATATCTTTTTGAATCATACTATCTTAGATAACTGAGATGGAGGGGCTACCGTGAGATAAGTAGAATACCACATGAAATATCAACTTATGCATAAGACATACGGGCCTATAAGACCAAAATAACCACTAGTACACTAAACATAGGCCGACAAGGCCATACAATCTTTTACGTACATGGCATTTATCTACAAGCCTCTAAGAATACATAATTGTCATAAAGGTTGGGACAGAGCCCCACCATACCAAACAATACACGTCTAAATCATACTGACCAAACAAGCAACTCCGAATCAAATGGAGCAAACCAACAGTTTCCGCTGAGCTGATAGCCTACTTGGAGCACTCTCGACCGGTCTATCGGGACCTGTGGGCATGAAATGCTGCGTCCCCAAGCAAAGGGATATCAGTACAAATAATGTACCGAGTATGTAAGGAATGAAAATTGGTAAACAATAGACATAAGAAAAACATGGAGTAAAAGACTCGACATGTATGTCTGAATAGCTTTGTGAAACATTTAATACTTGTAATATCATGCATATGCATATAAATTTCATACCATGCATGGGTATATGCGTTCATAATATCATCAAGCCTCTGAGGGCATCCCATCATATCTTCTCGGCCACTATGGGTAAATATCAACGTATACCAGCTTATCAGGTGGTGGTGCGTATATAATGCCATAACCTTTTCCCATATCCTGTATACATATATATATATATATATATATATATATACACACACACACACACACACACATATAAATACACATATATAATGCCATCTGGTCATGGATCAATGTACATGTATAAATGAATGCAATGCATGAAAAGTACGTCAATAAAATCTTTCGAAATGTCATAAGACCATTATACCTCTGATTAATATCATGAAAACAACTTTATCAACTTACGTATTTTCTGAGACCCATGAACAAACGATAGAATAATAAGACATAGGAAATCAAGAATGTAGTCATCTCTAATACTTCTATATATAGAGTCATTTATAGATGTTGTGCATTTGCTTATTTCTTTTGTGTTGTATAGATCATGCCAAAGGAAAAGAAGGGATGACCTTAACATACCTGAGCCGATTCTCTTGACAATCCCTCTAACACATTTCTTTTGTGAAAACACACAACGGAGGATCGAAGTAGGGAAAAATCCGTATGATATTCTTGAGAAATATTGCACCGTACTCCCTTATAATCACTAATTTCCGTTGCTATCACATTGCGTAGTATAACTTCTTTTGCTCAAAATCCGTTGCTTGGTAGATGTAAAACATCTCCATTTTTGTGAGTTAAAGAGATTCTATCGTTACTTTAGCAACATACATCCCTTAATGAGGTAAGAATACACCTTATCTTTGTGGGTTTGTGGGCCCCACCTTGCAAGGTGACAAAGCCACATAATATATATATAAATGTGCCACCTTTCACTCATATATAAGAGTCATAATGTTAGGTCTTTCATTCTTGTCACTTGCTGCCACGTTTTGGAAGGCATACCAAACTTATCCAAAATCATTAATTATCCAAGATCCAATATTAGCTAACCCCCCACCAAAATCATTAATTAACCAGTTACCCACACAAATAAGAATTATCTCAAATTACTTAAAATACTACTCACTTTTAACATACCTTATACACCTTACTATCATGGTCGTGTGGTACTTTATATGGCATTAGTCCATAAATACGGGGTATTATAGCTCCCACCGTATTTT
>AWOL01S0022156.1:69071-80274 GCA_000715115.1 Nicotiana otophora | reverse complement strand
TAACACATTCATGGTGCAAGAATCTTCTCATTTTGAGCTAAACTGATTTTTCCTACAATCAAGGAGGCAACTGGTGTCACGTACTTGACTATTTCTCCTTAGAGCTTACTATTGTCGGGTAAGACACATATGGAATCAAACAATTGTTACTATCCCTTGCATAACTCGTCTGTTTCTAAGAATAACTGATGCTAACGACTCACCTATTTTACATCATAAGATCATGTACATGGTTTCCACATTATCTGTGTGTACTACTTAACTCTATGCCTCATTTGTCGAATCAATGATGATATCACAATAATTAATCATGTTAGCACTAGTGGTGGTAACCTTCACATCCCTTAGGATACAACCTCCTATATTGCTCTGATCGGCACATTGATGAATTCCAGAACAATTCCAGCTCAATCTCGAACCCCGTTATTCCTCCTTGTATTAGATCTACCGATAGTAGTGGGTCCAGCCTGTCAAAGAGAAAGTATCATTCCATGATCGAACCTATTGGGTAGGAAATCTATGGTCATATTCATTCTATCACATCCTAGAATAATGGTTGAAGGTCGCCAAGGGTTTAGATTGTGTCACGCCCCAAACTCGAGGAGCACGACCAGCGCTCAACCGAGTGAACCTGGTCGAGCAAGCTTGTTAATCAAACATTGAAAAGAGGAGATGTACTTCGTTAATCAAACATTGAAAAGATTTCATTAGCAACTCCCATTTCATTTCCATTAGCAACTTCATTCATAATTTGCAAAATATTACGAGTTTATAGGATTAATGAAAAACATGATTTCCCAATACCAACATTTCTAATTCAATTCGTCACATTAAATACCACCCACAACTTGTCTACGGAGCCTCTAAATACAACAAAAGAGAAAAATGGAAATGCCAGCAACAAGACCCCAGCTATACGTCAACCACAAAATACATGAGAAACAAAAGATGCATGACCCCGAATTGAAGCGGTGATCACCAGGTCAGCTAAAGAGAGTGTACCGCTATCACTGATCAATACCGTCAGTTGTAGAACCACATGAATCTATTAAAGATGCAGCGCCCCCGGTAAAAAGGACGTTAGTACCGTCCGATATCACTAGTATGTATAGCTAAAAGTCCTATTTGAAAATAGAATGCCCATATGAGAAAAGGCAACACATAGAAACAACAAGTTACAATCAACAATATCTAAATGTCCAGTGAAAACATAATAATTTTCAAAATACGAATTTCATATACAATTTTTGGTTGGGAGATCATTAGCACCGATATACCACTATTCACAATACCATCGTTCACAATACCAATGTTCACAATACCAATACCACCATACCTTTAGCACGGAGTCCGATCACGACCCGATCAGTTAGGCCATCTCATTAGAGACATTAACCACAATCACTCTCAATACCAATACCACTGTACTTTTAGCACGGAGTATGATCATGACCCGATCGGCTAGGACATCGCATTAGAGACATCAACCACAATCACAATTGCAATTGCAATTTCAAGCACAATCACCACCATGTGTGCAACATGGTGTCCGATCAAGATCCGATTGGCTAGATCGTCTCATCCAAGACATCAACCACAATCACAATTACAATTACAATTTCCAACACAATCACCACCATGTGTGCAACATGGTGTCTGATCACTACCCTATCGGCTAGGCCATCTCACCACAATACCGTGTGGATCGACATCATCCTTTTCTATCAATCATCTCATCTCAATTAAGGGGAATAATTTTATCACATCAATCTCATCCCAAATAAGGGGAATAATTACAATCCGTTCCTACACCGACACGTGTAGTTTTGGGGCTAGGTAACTTCAACCTACTCTTCCTCGGTGACTATCTATACTCTCAAAAATATTTGTGATTATCTTAGAAAGGAAACAACAATAAAATTGCATTTACCTCATAAGCTTGCATACCGTATATAGCCTCATTGGCACTTTCAACACTTTCAACATCATTATTTCATTGGCTCTCTTGTCCATACATATGATTCTTCATTATTGGCACAACGCCCGTATTTCATATTCCACACTTTCATTTCTTCCCTTTCATGGATCATCATAATAAATATTAACAAATAGAATATTCCGGAAATTACAACTTTAGGTTCATTAGTAATGAAGGCTTTAAACACAATGGATTTCTTTCCAAGAAAATGGAGTAAAATAATTGGCAATCGAAGAACAAATTAAAATCATAAACAAGTAACACATCATTCATTCTTCAAATAATAAATACTTTTCCCCAAAAAGGGCAATACAACATTTCAACTCCTGAATATATAAGAGTTCAAAACACATTGGAAATACTTACAAAGCATAGCATTAGATAAAATAGCCAAATTTGGGCATGACTTGAGTACATAAGCTTTTAGGCAAATCTATTTTTGAAGTCAATTCGGAATAGTTAAATCGATGCTCATTTCATAACCTTTCTCACACCATTTCATTTCATTGGAACCAATGGCCACAAGTATAACTTTAATTCTTGGCACGGTGGCCACCTTTTATATCACCAACTCACTTCTTTCACTTTCGAGCATCTTTATACATTATCAACAACAAGGCATTTCCAATCAAGAATTTAGGTACACATATGAGCAATTAAGGATCTTAAACATATCGAGTTTTTCTCACATGATTTGGCATACTAGTATTCTTTTGAAACACGACTGAAAGCCATAACATTTTTATATGCAACCCATAGTTTAAAACTAACGGGAACATTATGTAATTCGATTCTAAGGGAGAAAGTTTAGCCAACATACCTCACTTTGAGCTTTCCTTAAATTACTACAACATTCCGAAAATTCTAGCCATCCCAATCTATTTTGAGACAACAAAATTGAACACAAAATAGGAAGATATTCATGGTTTAAGCTCATTTGAGCATTTTATCAAACACTAGGTGTGCAAATTTGGCTACAAGATTTCCTTCACTCCTCGACCCAATCTTTACTTATTTTAGCTCAACAATCTTCCCACAAACCTTATTAGTACAAGCATATATAAATAATACTCTTACACCCAAGAATCATACTCCACATCACCTATCTTTTATCCCAAAGTCGAAATTAAAGACTAAGGTATGGAACCTTACCTCTTAGATGAAGATATTGTGATTATCTCCCTTTATTCTTGGAGATTGGTGCAAGATTGGATGATTAAAATCTTAGGTTTACTCCTTCTCTCTATAAAATGCTCTTACATCTCTCTAAAATATCAGGTTTTAGCTCAAGAAATGACTTAACCCCTCTCTCTACCCAGCCTGGGGGGTATTAAATGAGCTCCTACGTGCGCGACCGTGCACCTGGGCAAGTGACCGCGCACCTAAGGCAGAAACTCTCACATATGCGCGGCCGGCATCTGGGCACGCATATGACACAAGTCCAGTAAAATGACCTTAACTTTTTGTAGAAATATCCAAATGATGAACGGTTTAATGCGTTGAAAACTAGACGCAAACGAATTTAATTTGATAGGTAGATCACCACGTAAGTTATTATATTGGGAGAGTTATATTCATTTTAAATCGTGTCTTGTGCCAATTGAAACATCCATTCAACTTAATGTATCCAACTTGTTCCACACAAGTTGCCATTCACAAAACTCCTTAGTATGTTCCAACACACCTTAACATTATCAATTCAAAATTATGTGGCTCTATCCCATAGGTCTCCTTTAATACGCAAATACGTTATTCCCAAATACCGTTGGCGCACTTTAAAATCTTAAATCATTAGGAAATATTTACCGGGCCTTACATTCTCCCCCACTTAGGATCATTCATCCTCGAGTGACAAGTAGAGCCCGCCCCCAAACACTTAACGTAACTCATTTCTTCTTTCACACATCTTAAGCTCCCAAATTTGACTAACTCCCAAATTTCATTTTCAGAAATTTCGGCAGAGTCTCCTCTGTAATTAGGCCTAACCACCTGCCAGAGGACCACCAAAACAACTCCTAACAACACATCCACATCTCAATAAAGTATCACGCTATATATCAACAACACGGATCTCAACATTAAGGCTATTATNGTCGAAATTAAAGACTAGGGTATGGAACCTTACCTTTTAGATGAAGATATTGTGATTATCTCCCTTGATTCTTGGAGATTGGTGCAAGATTGGATGATTAGAATGTTAGGTTTACTACTTCTCTCTGTAAAATGCTCTTACAACTCTCTAAAATATCAGGTTTTAGCTCAATAAATGACTTAACCCCTCTCTCTACCCGGGCTAAATGAGCTCCTACGTGCGCGGCCGCGCACCTGGGCAAGTGGCCGCGCACCTGAGGTAGAAACTCTCAAATATGTGCGGCCAGCATCTGGGCACACATATGACACAAGTCCAGTAAAATGACCTTAACGTTTTGTAGAAATATCCAAATGATGAACGGTTTGATGCGTTGGAAACTAGACGCAAAGGGATTTAATTTGATAGGTAGATCACCACGTAAGTTATTATATTGGGAGAGTTATATTCATTTTAAATCGTGTCTTGTGCCAATTGAAACATCCATTCCACTTAATGTATCCAACTTGTTCCACACAAGTTGCCATTCACAAAACTCCTTAGTATGTTCCAACACACCTTAACATTATCAATTCACAATTATGTGGCTCTATCCCATAGGTCTCCTTTAATACGCAAATACGTTATTCCCAAATACCGTTGGCGCACTTTAAAATCTTAAATCATTAGGAAATATTTACCGGGCCTTACATTCTCCCCCACTTAGGATCATTCATCCTCGAGTGACAAGTAGAGCCCGCCCCCAAACACTTAACGTAACTCATTTCTTCTTTCACACATCTTAAGCTCCCAAATTTGACTAACTCCCAAATTTCATTTTCAGAAATTTCGGCAGAGTCTCCTCTGTAATTAGGCCTAACCACCTGCCAGAGGACCACCAAAACAACTCCTAACAACACATCCACATCTCAATAAAGTATCACGCTATATATCAACAACACGGATCTCAACATTAAGGCTATTATATTAACAAGAGTTATATCTAGACATGTGCTTCACATATTTAAAGCATAACACATATAAAGTGCCTTTCAATTCACAATCATTTGTTTATACACTCAAGTGAGAACATTTTATTTCCGTAACACTTTTGGACCTCAAGCTGGCCTCCTCAACTTATAGACCTCGTCAAAACACATTAACGGAGGCAATCTCAACTCTCGGACTTATCTAACAAGGATGACAAATAGATACCCCTCATAACCCAATTATCCATTAACTTCACATTCACTAGCTTTCACCGGAAGGATAGACAAAGGATTTATAATTACCTTCATAGACATAGACACATGATACACCAGGTACACGCAGGACAATAATAGGGGAAACATCATACTCATAGTTTGGCCTATTTCCTTTAAGATTTCATAAAGCCTAATGTGACTACATATACTTTACCTTCCTTAACAATTCACATAGCATCCTCATGGAGAAAATATTGAGAATAACTCGTTCACTTTCTTCAACTCTAAATTTCTACACCGAACACCCAAACTAAACCTTTGGCGACCTCCAACAATTAGTCTAAGATGTGCTAGCTTGAATATGACCATAAAATTTCCTATCCAATATATTTGATCACGTGATGACGTTTCTTCTTTGACATGTGACATATGGGAGGCATAATCGGAAGGATAAAGACATTAGCGCCAGTTATTCTTGAAAGACTTTTATTCATCAAATGGACACCAACAATTGTTTCATTCCATATGTGCCTTATTTGGCAATAGTAGGCCTCAAAGAGAAATAGCCAAGTACGTGACACCAGTCGTCTTCTGGAGTGTAGGGAAAATCCGTTTAACTTGAAATGAGAATATTTTGGCACCCCGAATGTGATATGGGTTTCAAAATTCATGAAATTGCATTACGCTCTTAACATTAACCGACACAAGGAATCTATGTCACAAGCCCTTGGGGTTGAAAAAGAAGTTGAACAGTGGTGAGATCATTATAATTCTCACAACTTAACCTTTGCCAATAGTTGATCCTATATGAGAGGACTAGAGATACGATGAATTTGTCTTTCAAATAAATATATTCATAATATGTGCTCTTATGTTACTAAATAGTGAAAAGGATTCATTATAATATTCACAAAGGAGTAAAGTGATTGTTCAAACCATATGAGTCACGTGCACAAGCGAAAGAGACTAGCTCAAGAAAGATCTCGACACTAGGCTTCCATACATTGGATTTGATACCACATAAGTAAGCTTAATAATTGTGCATGCATGAGCATAAGTGAGCAGATGTTATCCATTCGAATCAAAAGGTTCTGTAAAATTTCATCAGGTATAGTCCCTTGTTGAGAATTTAGGGAAGCAAGTGGGAAATATTAACCTAGGGTTATAACTTATTCCAAGGAAATAATTATAGAACTCAATTCTTCAAGAGGTCGTAAATAAGAGAATTGTGATCAAGAGGCTTCACGAATAATGCGTCTCGTTCAAATAGTAGGTACATGAAATGTTTTGTGATTCAATGTCTTGTTAAGACCGTGTTTATGAAGGCTCTTCAATATGGATGTACTTATACAACTAGCAAAAATTATGCGTGTTCATAATGATGTACTAAGGAGTGACTTACTTGATGACTTTAGGTTGACGGGGCAGTGCCTTAACTGATACCTCTCGACTCCACATCCGTAACATACATTAGTACCAAAGTGACATACCCCTGAATGACATCTCCTACACTTCACACAACGAGGATGAGGTCTGTTAAACTGACTTCCCCCACCGACCTGATATTTACCCTTTTTGCATACATCATAATCATTCCCTTATCCCCTATCTCTGCAACAGCTCGTTGTATGGACTTTTGGAGTTGCCCAAATCTACCACCCCTAACACGCTTTTGAGCATACTCACAACATGACGCAAAATGTTCCCGCCCGCATATCGGGTAGACCGGGATGGGTGTACCCAACCTACGGGCATTTGTTCCACTTGTTCCCCTTCTTTCCACAACCATAATATGCTCCAAGAATCATCCAACATAAACCCGAGTGGCTCTTATTTCTTATCAAACATTCTGGCTCATTGATGCCAATAATCCTCTTTCATTTCTTAGGTGCTCTCACCACATATTCCTGTGGCGCAGTAACATTAATAGGAATAATGACACTTTCCCTAGCAACCGGTTCTTTCAATACCTCCTCGCTACCTCGAACCCGTTGGTTACTCATATGAAAAATAAGACATGACGAGGAATTTAGCTTCCTACCTTGAGCTCTATTGCACGATTTGGAGTATCAAAGAAGTGTGAAATTCCTAAATTTCCAAGTAGCCTCCTCATTATAGATGTGGTCGACAACACACCTATAAGAAGAACTCTAGTAGACATGGCTCCGAGACATCCTAGGACACTTTAAAACCTTAGGCTCCGATACCAAGTTTGTCACGCTCAAAACTCGGGGAGCACGACCGGCGCTCAACCGAGGGAACCCGGCCGAGCAAGCCTGTTAGATTTCATTCTACCCAAACTCATCCATCAATAAAGAGGAGATATAGTCCATTAATCAAACACAAAAAAGATTTCATTAGCAACTCCCATTTCATATCCATTAGCAACTTCATTCGTAATTTCCAAAATATTACGAGTTTATAGGAATAATGAAAAACATGATTTCTAAATACCAACACTTCTAATTCAATTCCCCACATTAAATACCACCCACAACTTGTCTACGGAGCCTCTAAGTACAACAAAAGAGAAATATGGAAATGCCGGCAACAAGGCCCCGGCTATACCTCAACCACAAAGTACATGAGAAACAAAAGATACATAACCCCAAAATGAAGTGGGGCTCACCAAGTCAGTTGAAGAGAGTGTACCTCTATCACTGATCAATACCGCATGCTGTAGAACAACCTGCATCCATTAAATATGCAGCATTCCCGGCAAAAGCGACGTTAGTACCGTCGAATAGCACTAGTATGTATAGCTAAAAGTCCTCTTTCAAAATAGAATGCCCTTATAAGAAAAGGAAACACATAGAAATAATAAGTCGCGATCAACAATATCCAAATGTCTAGTTAAAACGTAATAATTTTTAAAAATACGAACTTCGTATACAATATTTGGTTGGGAAATCATTAGCACCAATATACCACTGTTCACAATACCATCGTTCACAATACCAATGTTTACAATACCAATGTTCAAAATACAAATACCACCATACTTTTAGCATGGAGTCCGATCACGACCTGATCGGCTAGGCCATCTCATTAGAGACATCAACCACAATCACTCTCAATACCAATACCACCATACTTTTAGCACGGAGTCCAATCACGACCCGATCGGCTAGGCCATCTCATTAGATAGATCAACCACAATCACAAATTCAGTTACAAATTCCAGCATAATCACCACCATGTGTGCGACATGGTGTCCGATCACGAACCGATCAGCTAGGCCATCTCATTCGAGACATCAACCACAATTATAATTATAATTTCTACCACAATCACCACCATGTGTGCCACATGGTATCCGATCACGACCTGATTGGCTAGGACGTCTCACCACAATACTGTGTGGATCAACATTATCCTTTTCTATCAATCATCTCATCTCAATTAAGGGGAATAATTTTATCACATCAATCTCATCCCAAATAAGGGGAATAGTTACAATCCATTCCTACACCGACACGTGTAGTTTCGGGGTTAGGTAATTTCAACCTACCCTTCCTCGATGACTATCGATACTCCCAAAAATATTTTTGATTTGCTTACAAAGGAAACAACAATACAAACGCATTTACCTCATAACCTTTCATACCGTAAATAGCCTCATTGGAACTTTAAACATCATTATGCCATTGGCTCTCATGGCCATACATATGATTCTTCATTCTTGGCATAATGGCCGTATTTCATATTCCACACTTTCATTTCTTCCCTTTCATGGATCATCATCTTAAATATAAACAAATAGAATATTCTGGAAATCACAACTTTAGGTTCATTAGTAATGAAGGCTTTAAACACAATGAATTTATTTCCAAGAAAATGGAGTAAAATGATTGCCAATCGAAGCACAAGTTAAAAACATAATCAAGTAACACATCATTTATTATTGAAATACTTTTCCCCAAAAAGGGCAATACACCATTTCAACTCTTGAATATATAAGAGTTCAAAACACATTGGAAATACTTACAAATCATAACATTAGATAAAATAGCCATATTTGGGCATGACTTGAGTACATAAGCTTTTATGCAAATCTATTTTTGAAGTCAATTCGGAATAGTTAAATCAAAGCTCATTTCATAAGTTTTCTCACATCATTTCATTTCATTGGCACCATTGGCCACAAGTATAACTTTCATTCTTGACACGGTGGCCACAATGTATATCACCAACTCACTTCTTTCACTTTCAAGCATCTTTATACATTATCAACAACAAGGCATTTTCAATCAAGACTTTAGGTACACATATGAGCAGTTAAGGGTCTTAAACATATCGAGTTTTTCTCACACAATTTGGCATACTACTTTGTATTTGAAACACGACTCAAAGCCATAATATTTTAATATGCAACCTATACTTTGTAACTTACGGGAACATTATGGAATTCGATTCTAAAAGAGAAAATTTATCCAACATACCTCACTTTGAGCTTTCCTTAAATTACTACAACATTACGTAAATTCTAGCAATCCCAATCTATTTTAAGACATAACAAAATTGAACACAAATTAGGAAGATATTCATGGTTTCAGCTCATTTGAGCAATTTATCAAACATTAGGTGTGCAAATTTGGCTACAAGGTTCTTCTACAAGATTTTCTTCACTCCTTAACCCAATATTTACTTATTTTAGCTCAACAACCTTCCAACAAACCTTATTAGTACAAGCATGTATAAATAATACTCTTACACCCAAGAATCATACTTCACATCACCTATCTTTTACCCCAAACTCGAAATTAAAGACTAGGGTATGGAACCTTACCTCTTAGATGAAGATCTTGTGATTAGCTTCCTTGATTTTCGGAGATTGGTGCAAGATTTGATGATTAGAATGTTAGGTTTACTCCTTCTCTCTCTAAAATGCTTTTACATCTCTCTAAAATATCAGGTTTTAGCTCAAGAAATGACTTAACCACTCTCTCTATCCGGCCTTGGGGTTATTAAACGAGCTCCTACGTGCACGTCCGCGTACTTGGGCAAGTGGCCACGCATCTGAGGTAGAAACTCTCAAATATGTGCAGCCGCACATATGATACAGGTCCAGTAAAATGGCGATAATGTTCTGTAAAAATATCCAAATGATGAATGGTTTGATGCGTTGGAAACTATACGCAAAGGGATTTAATTTCATAGGTATATCACCACCTAAGTCAGTATATTGAGGAAGTTCTATTCATTTGAAGTCGGGTCTTGTGCTAATTAAAATATCCTTTCCACTTAATATATCCAACTTGTTCCACACAAGTTCTCCATTCATAAAACTCTTTAGTATGTTCCGACACACCTTAAACATACATTATAAATTTAAAATTATGTGGCTCTATCCTATAGGTCTTCTTTAATACTCAAATACGTTATTTTCAAATATCGTTGGTGCACTTTAAAATCATAAATCATTAGGAAATATTTGCGGGGCCTTATAGAGATTTGGAGTTTAAGGAAGTGAACAGGTTATTCTCAAGATTTTCTCCATGAAGATATTATGTGAATTGTTAATGAAGGTAAAGTAGGTGTAGTGCACATTGGGCCTTGTGGAATCTTGAAAGAAATAGGCCAAACTACGAGTATGATGTTTCCCCATCGTTGTCCTAATTGCACACGGTGCTTCATGTGTCTACGTGAAAGAGGGTAATTGGAATACCTTTTGTCTATCGTTCAAGTGAAATTTATTAAAAGTAAAGTAGATAATTGACTTGTGAGAGGTACCTTATGGTCATCCTTGTTAGATAAGTCAGGAAGTTGGGATTGCCTCCGTCAAAGTGCTATAGCTAAGTCAGTGAGTCGAGGAGGTCGTCTCAAAGGCCGAGTGTGTTGTGGAAAGGAAATATTCTCACTTGTTTGTGGAGACAAATAGTTATGGTTCAAAAGGTAGTTTCTATGTGTTATGATTTAGTGCAGTTCATATCAAGGTACCACATCTGATAA
>AWOL01S0022156.1:35195-55902 GCA_000715115.1 Nicotiana otophora | reverse complement strand
ACATAGTGTGAGTTGTATATTGGTGCTGGGAAAGTCAAACTATGTTGTGTTATGGTTGTATTATCGATTCCATTTGAGACTTTAAAATGATGAAACTATCATTAATGAATTTATATTGTAGACATGATCACCTTATTGTCTAATTAATGAAAATATGTATTATCTCCATTCATGGAAGAGTTTAGGTAAAAGGAAATTTGACATGCTTGCTCGGCCGTGTTCACTCGGCTGAGCACCGGTCACGCTCCCCGATTTTAGGGCATGTTATCTTGCGCCTGTTGTATTGTTACCTCAGCTAAATCAGTTGATTCATCTACCTTAAGTGGTATTAGCACAAGTGTTTCAGTTGGTCGGCTTTCTCAAGTTATTTCTTGATCCAAATCTAAATCTCTACCATTTCTCATACTGTCAACCATCAAATGCTTTGGGCCCTGCTCTTTCGGATTGACATGTGTGTCTGCATGTAATGTCCTTTGAGAAAGATTGTTAAGGGCCATGGATATCTGCCCTAATTTTACCTCAATGCCATTGATAGTTGAGTCGTGTGATACTACGTTTTCTTGCATCTGGTGGACTTTTTATTCTATCTTCCTGCTGGACCCAATGAGTTGTTGCAACATTCCTTTAATTTTGAGCAACCCATCATCTTGTCTCACTATCTGTTGCTATTAAGGTTGTTGATAAGCTAGCTGTTGATTCTGCTAATTGTATCCTTGTTGCCTTTGATAAGGCACAACTTGACCATGTGGTTGTATAACTCCATGATTATTATTATTATTATTGTACTGCTGCTTTGTTGGTCTATATTGCTGATTCTATTGTCCCCAATTCTGGCCACCTTGTCTCTGGCCCCCAAAGTTGCCCACATATTTCATATTTTCTTAGTGGTGCTGGCCATCACTTTCACCACTCCACGAGCATACATATGGTTGGTTAATGGATGGTGTGCATAATCCTCCATTATTCGTATCTACTATATGCACATGTTTTTGGCCTAATGCATCAATCTCCTTGGTAAGAATACTCATTTGAGTCATCAGACTGGCCATATTCTCAGCTATGGAGTTGTTTTGGTCTAGAGCTACTGAGTAAATTATAGGGGTGATTGGAGTGTCTCAATTCCATAGGCTGAAACATCAAAGTTGGCCTCCAAGCTATCTGTCAATCCCATGTAAAACGTTTGTCCCAACATCTGATCTAGAATGCCATGATGTGGACACTTGACCCTTTGAACCTCTCCCACGTTTATTGCAAAGTTTCTGCTAGTTTCTACTTGAAGCTTAATATTTCATCAAATTGCTTGGCAGTCTTATTGGGTGGCTAAAACTTATTCAAAATCTATTTGACAAATTCCTTCCAAGTGGTAATAGAGTTTATGGGGAGCAAATTAAGCTCCAATCACTGAGAATGAAAACAATAAAATTTTGATTGCTTATGATGTCACATTCAATTTCTTTTGAGTGACACAAATTGACAAAAGGTATTTCATGTGTTGCTATGAATCTTCAATGTAAGACCCGGAGAACGGTACCTTATTCTACAGTAGATGTAGCATGTTGTTCGTGATTTGAAATTATTCTGCTTGTATCTGAAGGACTGCAATTGCGGTTACCAGATTTTCAGCGGTGGGTTGTGCCAAATCATACAAGGCTTCCTTTGGCACCAGTGGTGCCACACCCCTGATTGTTCAGGTTATCCCCATTATTTTGGTTATTTTGATTGTCCAAAACGTCACCCATATCTAATTAAATTTGTTTTCTTGAGTGCTGTTGTCATTTTTCTTTCCCGTTTGCACAATTTAATGCCTTGAACACTTTCTCAGGATCCGATAATGCTTCAAACAATTTACCAGTTCCCGAGGAGTTTCTTAGCATACACATGTAACACACAAACTACAAACATTAGAATTTTAGTATAATGAAATTTAAAGTCAAGAAAGTTGACTAAATTAAGAATCCTAGCAATTCCGCTCGTTGCAATTAATAACACTGTTAATTCTCCGACAACGATGCCCAAATTTGATAACGCCCAACTATGCCTCCTACGAGGTCTAGTGGTCATTGCAAATATAATTTGGTTTACAAGTCTGATGTCGAATCCCGCAGGAAATTAACCTAATACTCACAACCACTTGTTTTGCAAGAATTCAAGTAATCAACCTTCATAAATATTAAATAATGACTTGATGTTTACTAACTAAGAGCAAATTAACTAAAATTCTCACGACCCAAATTGATGGGCCATGACGGGCACCCGATACCTTACTCAACCGAGTACCAATATAACGTATCTTTTCGTATCATACTATCATAGATAACTGAGCCAGAGAGGTTGCCGTGAGATAAATAGAATACAACATGAAATACCAACTTATACATAAGACATACTTGCCTATAAGACCAAAATAACCACTCAAAGACTGAACATAGGCCGACAAGGCCATACAATCTTTTACGTACATGGCATCTGTCTACAAGCCTCTAAGAATACATAATTGTCATAAAGGTCGGGACAGAGACCCGCCATACCAAACAATGCACGTCTAAAGCATACCGACCAAACAAGCAACTCCGGAGCAAACAGAGCGCACCAACACCTTCTGCTGAGCTGATAGCCTACTTGGAGGACTCTCGACCTATCTATCGGGACCTGCGGGCATGAAATGCAGTGTCCCTAGGCAAAAGGGACATCAGTACAAATAATGTACCGAGTATGTAAGGAATGAAAATTAGTAAATAATAGACATGAGAGAAACATGGAGTAAACGCCTCGACATGTAAGTCTGAGTAACTCTGTAAATCATGAAATACTTATAGTGTCATCCATATGCATATGAATGTCATGGAGTGCATAGGTACATGTTTTCATACCATTATCAAGCCTCTGAGGGCATCCCATCATATCATCTCGGCCACTGTGGGCAAATCATCAACATATACCAGCTGATCAGGTGGTGGTGCGTATATAACGCCATAAATGTTTCCCATATCCCATAGACATATAATATACGTGTATATAATACCATCTGGCCATGGGTCAATGTACATGTATAAATGCATGAAATGCATAAGAATTACGTTAATAAGATTTTCTCGGAATGTCATAAACATCATATGCCCATCGGATAAACATTAACAATTACGTATTTTTCTGAGACCCATGAACAGAAGATATAATAATAATTCACATGTGGAATCAAGAATGTAGGAATCTCTAATACTTTTATGAATAGAGTCATTTATGAAGGTTGTGCATTTGCTCGTTTCGTTTGTATCGTACAGATCATGCCAAAAAGAAAGAAGGGATAACATTAACATACCTGGACCGATTCTCTTGAAAATTCCTCTAACACACGTCTTTTGTGACGAACACGTAACGGCGGATCGAATTAGGGAAATATCCATATGATGTTCTTGAGGAAGATTGCACTGTACTCCTTTATAATTGCAAAACCCACGTTGCTATAATATTAAATGGTCTTCATATGAAAGGTTTGAAGCAACTACGTTGTTGTTACAACCCACTACCCTTGCTGAAGACTTCTTTCCTAATGTAGTAGATGAGAGCAATTTGTTTTGATTTCAAATTTTGCTTCCATGTTTAAAAGAAAACTCGTTGAAGTAATTCCTGAATGCGAATGTGTTTCCTTTTTTTGTTTATAGGAAACTGACTTTGAAATCATCTTTCCATTCTGGCTTTTAGAAGAAGATTTGGTTTCTTCTCAAATCTGTTTTGAGCTTCAAAAAAGCGGTTAGTGTGAAATAAAAATGAGATCTTATATATTCATAACAAATGATCAAAGGGTTAAAGTTTTATAATTGATTGTAATGTAACAGTAATTCTTTTTTTATTACCTATGGAGCTTGGCTCAAGAAAACAAGAAATTAAACCGATAACTATAGTAGCAAACTTGTGTTAAACCTCTAAGTGTACACAACTACCCTAGTCCTAACTTTATCAAAACAAATAAATCAAGTTCATGATATAGATCAATGGGTAGTAGTTCTAATCAATGTGAAACTGTGAAGTAGGCTTGAAGAGCTCAACAAGACATCAGAAAGGTTAAGATCAGAATATACAGAGAATCATTAAGGTCTATAATTAGATACAAAAATTCAACAAGGTTCAGATTATTCAATTTAGGGAAACATTTATCTAGTGAAGCTTATTCATATTCACAAGGATAGTTGATTAACATTAATAATTCCAAGTTATCTCAAGAAGTGAGGATAACATATAACACAAACGTAACAATCATAAACAAATAAACATGCATTATAAACGAAAGGCACTTTAATAGAAGAATTATGGAAAGCATGGAACAACACAGGTAATCAAAGAAAAGGGAGGGTCATCATACACTAACCTTCTTCGGAGCAGCAAACCAAACAAAATATTTTGCTTTGCCGTTTAGGAACCAAAGTCACAAACTTCAAATAGTAAATGAACTCGGAGCCGAAAAAGAGAGGAAGAAAAGGGAGAACTCAGTTAAAACCTAAGCTTTCAATTGTGTGTATTGTTGTATTTTCGTGTTAGGTTGTCTGTTAGGTAAGAGCATTGAAGACTCTATTTATAGTGCCATTAAATGATTAGGGTTAACAAATATGAAATGGTGAGTGGAAGATGACGATTATCAGATGATGAAAACAAAGAGAGTAAAAATCAAAGAAGACAAATGGAAAGTCATCGAAGGATTTTACCCGAGCGACTTGAATCTCAGAATCCATCGGCTAAGGCTGTAAAACCTAGAGTTCACTGTGTTTGACCTCTGGATATCGAATCCTCATGATGCAATTATGAAACAACTTTATGCATGCTCTGATTTGATGGAGCATAAGAAAATCGAATGATTTGAAGTTTCATATTTTAGCTAGGGTTTCGGGTTTTAGGCATTTTGAAGTTGAGTGATGAAATAGGAAGGAACCGACGGGATTCGCGGTTGGAAGGGACAATAGGGACGATTTGAAGTTTATTTTTTGACTCTGCACAAATTTATGCAAGGTTTTGAGATTGATGGGGTGTAACGAGCCAAAATCCCAACCTGTCGTGATAACACCTAAAACATTTACTAGGCAAGCCGATAATCACATAACAACTAAGCATTTTAATTAAAACATGATTTAATAGCTCAACAGCAGAAAATCTCATAAATATCTGATAAACTATAATTCTACTACAACCATCCCAAAACTTGGTATCAACGAGTACCTGAGCACCACAACATCTCAACATAAAACAAACTCTCGTACAACTTTTTG
Organism: Nicotiana otophora; assembly: GCA_000715115.1. NCBI lineage: Eukaryota > Viridiplantae > Streptophyta > Magnoliopsida > Solanales > Solanaceae > Nicotiana > Nicotiana otophora. Next base: position 50,644 of record AWOL01S0022156.1, on the reverse strand, counting down.
AATAGTAGAACAGTATTGAAGAAAATAAAAAGAAGGAGAATTATGGAATAATAAGAGCATTCAATCAATATTGTTAGTGTCAAAATATATATAGAAAATAGATAATAAGTTCAATTTATCTAGTAGTGAGGAAGGTAAGGTAAATGGGACTCGGAATTTGGGCCTCAAGAAATGCTGGCACAACAGATTTCAAACAGTAGCGGCATGCTTTATTGACTTGGGCTACAAGCTACAACTTGGGCTAGAGTTCTTGGGAACTCAGTAGACCTAGTTCGATCACATATGCAAAAGAAAAGGAAAATATTAGTGTTGAGGCCCAATAAAATATAGCATTCAAATACGCCAAAGAGTATGATAGAGCCAATATGAGGCCCAATATGACTTTAACAAATACTGTAATTAAGGATGTAGTAAAGACAATGTAAGGCCCAGTAGAGTAAACAGAGTAATGATCATAGTGAAGACCTTTTCATTTAGCATTATTCCTAAAGGGATTAATAAGTGTAAATGATTAAGATATTAGGGAAAATAACATTCATGGACAAGATACCCTTTGGATCCCTGCCACTTTAGAGTTTACAAGGGTCTAAGGGACCCCGAGCAATGCTTTTGTCAGGTAGAGCATCTCAACCATAAACTAGATCCCTCTCCCAAATTCCCTAACCCATTCAAATCCACTCTTCCCTATAGGTTTAGTTGCAAAAAAGGCATTCATTGTAGCAAACAATATAGTAGCACACTGTCTCAAGTATTTCTACTTCCTGCAGAAGCCATACAGAATACCATTACCAAAGTATAGCAGTCAAAAAATACATTATTGACTTTAAAATCACAATGCAAATAGGAGAGTGTAGGCTGCTGTCAACACTTTCAATACACAAGGATTTTTATCATGTACCAGAATACTTTGAGAGCACTAATCACAGATGTGAAACAAAGAGAGCCAAACACCAGTAGACTGATTCAGGTTTAAGTGCTAAGTCTGATGATCCAAGGGGGTAAAGAGGATATGTATGTTAATTCCATTAACCTTATTAGCTGAGTAGAATTAGCAAGAGTTTCTAATTGAATTTACAGTACTTCAACAACTATCAGACTATGTTTAGAACAATCGAAGATTCACACATGGGTTAAATCCTCACTAGATGTATAAATTGACAATCTTGTCTAGAATTTCTAAGCACGTCAACAAATATACTTATGTAGGCAATCAAATAAACTTTTGATCCTGATCCAGGCTAGTAACTTGATCACTCACTCTTTCAAGTTCAGCATCTCAAATTCATACTAAGCTTATTAAGAGTCAAGACATTCATATAAATACGGTGTAATAATCAAATAGGGTAGGCAAACATCAGTATGTTTCCCTAAAGTTCATAGGTGAATCACAATAAACTTATATAAGCTTAGCATGTTTTAGTTTCTTTTTATGTGACAATACAACTCTAAATGAGAAGTATGAGAGCCTAGGCATAAGTATCCTTTACATGAAAGACAAACAGAAAGTCTGTTTAATTCAAAGTGAGTGCAGAAACATAAAAAAGGATACTCAGACACATACAAGAGATTTTCGTAAAGGATTACAAGACCATAGAGCATAACAAAGGATCAGATGACATAAAATCAAATAAGTAGGTTCATTACATAAGTTTCTGAACATGAATGTTTCACATATATTAAGTATGGATGGTTCTAGTAACAGAACAATCAATCCAAGTAAACAGGTTGAGTGTGATAGTCCAGACATGATGATGAGGATCGGTTTAGATACGTTGACAGAATAGTTAATCCAAGAGGTGATATATCACAAAGACAACAAGTTACCCCTTAAAGATAGTTAGGAATATAGCCAGAATTAAGCTAGAAAACATGACAGGACATATGTGGAATTAACCACAAAAACTCCTTAATACTCAGGTCAACCACTTTAGGGAAATAACTATCGAGTGAAGCTCACATGTATAACTAAGCATAAACATGAGGATCAATAGAAGACATTCATAATGTTCATGGTCCGCGGGCATTATAGCAGCTACCTCAAAGTCTCCGAGCAGGTACTAGCACCACTCTAGCAATCACCGCATCCAAATGTACCTAGATGTGCAGATGAATTGCAAAGTGTAGTATGAGTACAACTGACCAAATGTACTCAATAAGCAACAGAACTAACCGTGGGCTTAAAGCAGTGACGTGATTAAAAGGATACACTCTGAACCAAAATAATCACAACACATATATAACAATGAGAATGACAGTAATAACTTAGAGTATCTTCCATATTCAGCTCGTTTACAGTACAAAAATGTAGGCATGCTTTCAAGTTCACAATTTAAGGCCAATACTGATAAGAACATGTCGATTATAGCTAGCATGAGGGATGGTACATCTCTATTCCAACATGCCAGATATGCAAGTCAAAAGTAAGGTATCACAGTGACATTTCCAAGTACTCACGCTTTCAGAGCACTCAATCTGCCTATCTCAAATTCCCACTCATCACACACACAATCACTCAGCATTGTACGGGTGCCTCGCATCAATGCCCCTCACCAAAGCACATGAATATAAACCACTATGCATGCGCTCACTACTGGTTTATCAGACTCCGGAGGGGCGGATCCTTCCCAAGAACTAATATAAATCCTATAAGGCCTATTGCGGCGTGCATCCGGATCCACAATGACACTCTCAACTTGGCTCTCTAGCCCAACTCAGTCATCAATCTCTCAAGTATCAAGGGCTCATAATCTCATACTACACAACCCAAACAATAAGAACATGTAATGTATCAGTAAATGATAACGGAGATTGAGATATGACATGCAAATGAAAGATCATGATTGAGCACATAATTGCAGTTAAAGCAGATAATTCATAACAACCTTACTATGACTCAACAAAATAAGCACATAGCCTAAACATATTTTCTAACATAAATTACAGTCAATTTACTCTAACAAGTAAGGATTTCAAGAGCCAGATCCAGATATGAGAGTTATAAGTAGGATAATTTTGTCTTGTCTTATTTCTTATTGGAAAACAGTACTTCTGTGCAGATCCAGGTACTTCTCGACATGAAGGTTGCTAGTGTTAGAAACCTTGTCTCTGCTCCTCTTTATTTTAGTTTCATTTATACTGTTCTACCTTCCTAGACAGTGTTAAACAGTCAGACCATGTTATTGTATAGATGCTCATGTACTCAGTGACATACGAATTTTGGGAAATTCTGTATTGAGTTGAAGTGTTTTCTTTCAATTATTATGAGATTTTATTTACTTAAGCCTATTTCAGTGTTTTAATTAAAGATGCCTTTATTTGTAAGTTGTTGGCTTGTCTAGTATCACGATAGGCGTCATCACGGCAGTTGTGATTTTGGGTCGTGACAAGTTAGAATCGTAGCTTAGGTTACATAGGTCTCAAGAGTCATGAGCAGGTTTAGTAGAGTCTTGCGGATGGGTACGGATATGTCTGTACTTATCTTCTAGAGGCTGCCGAACCATTAGAAAAACTTCACTTTCTTGTGTTCTTGTCATGCAAATTTGTTGATTCTGGAAACTAAACTTCTGTAATTCTGTTCTCTCACAGATGGTGAGGATACGTGCTACCGGGTTGGGCGGATGGCCACCTGTACCACCAGCTATGGCGACAAGAGGCCAGGGCTATGGCCGCGGCAGAGGCCGAGGATTAGCTCGTACAGCAGCTATAGCAGCACCGGTAGACCCACCAGTTACTCAGGAGCAGATCTCAGATGTGGTGGAGCCGGTAGGACTAGCTTAGGCACTAGTTGTGCCCTTTGTGATTCCAGCCTTCAGGAGGCTTTAGCCTAGATATTGACCATTTGCACTAGCCTTGATTTGGTAGTTTCAGTTCCAGCCGCGCTGCCACTTCTCAGGCTGGGGGAGGTGCCCAAACTCCCGCTACCCATTCTCCAGAGCACGTGATGCAAGGACTTCAGACACCGTAGGTACTACAAGCCAGCCGGTTGTAGTTTCTCAGGCCTATGTGGGTTCCATTATGAGTGACAAGGAGCAAAAGAGACTAGAGAGATATGGGTGGCTCAAGCCTCCATCATTCAGTGGGGTTGAGTCAGAGGATGCCCAGGACTTCTTGAATAGGTGCCAATGGATTGTGCGCACGGCGGGTATTCTGGAGACTAGTGGGGTCTCATTTACTACTTTTTAGTCGATGAGGGTAGCCTTCAGATGGTGGGAGGCCTATGAGCGAAGAAAGACATTAGATGCTGCACCACTTTCCTGGCACGAGTTTTCCGTTCTCTTTTTGGAGGTTTATGCCACTGACCCATCGGGAGCTATATCATAGGCAGTTTGAGCAGCAATGCTAGGTGGGTATGTTTGTGACCAAGTAGATGAGATATTTAGAGTTGTCTCATCACGTGGTCTGGTTGGTTCCCACATGGAGGGAGAGTATTAGGACATTCACTAATGGCCTCAACTATGGACCGCACTTTGTTATGACTCGGGAGAATGTATTAGGTGCTAGGTTCGACAAGGTTGATGATGTTTCTAGGAGGCTAGAGCTAGTCCAAATTCAGGAGCGTGAGGAAAGGGAGGCCAAGAGTCCTCGTGGATCGGGTGGCTTCAGCGGTGTTTCTTTTGGGGGTCAGTCCCACCATAGCAGGGGTCGTCCTTATAGTCCCGTTCAGATGTCTCGTCCAATTCATCGTGGCGCATCAGCTAGCCATGGTTCATACATTGCTTTTTTGGGTAAGTCATATCTCAATGCTCTCGCAGCTCATAGTTTGTCTTGTACTTCATCAGCTCATGGTTCATATATGTCGGGTTCTCTAGCAATTATTCTGGTTCTCCGGGTCTGACTTGGTCCCCACCCCTATTGACTGATCGAGGTTTCTAAGAGTGTGGGGAGTTTGGACATGTGAGGAGGTATTGTCCCCGCCTTTTTGGAGGTCCAGTTCAGCAGAGGGGTCAGACTATGACTTCTGTACCAATTACTTCACCACCCACTCAGCCAGCTCGAGGTGGGGCTCAAGCAGCTAGAGGTCGCTTATTTGACCCTGGTTCCACTTATTCGTATGTATCATCATATTTTGCTTGTTATTTGGATATGCCCCATGAGTCCTTAGTTTCACCTGTTCATGTACCTACGTCAGTGTGTAATACCATTGTTGTGGACTGTGTGTATAGGTCATGTGTGGTGACCATTGGGGGGTTGGAGAGTAGAGTTGATCTCTTATTGCTTGGTATGGTTGATTTCGATGTGATTTTGGGTATGGATTGGTTGTCTCCATGTCATGCTATTTTAGATTGTCACATTAAGGCATTGACGTTGACGATGATGGGGTTGCCAATGATTGAGTGGAAAGGTTCTCTAGATTACGCTCCTAGCAGGGTGATTTCTTATCTGAAGGACCAACGGATTATTGGGAAGGGGTTTTTGTCATATTTGGTTTTTGTGAGGGATGCGGGTACAAATACTACTACTATTGATTATGTTCCGGTAGTGCGAGACTTTTCGGATGTGTTTCCTGCAGACCTGTCAGGCATGCCACACGACATTGATATTGATTTTGGTATTGACTTGGTGCCGGACACTCAGCCCATTTCTATTCCTCCATATCGTATGGCACCAGCAGAGTTGAAGGACTTGAAAGAGTAACTTCAGGAGCTTCTTGATAAGGGGTGCATTAGGCCTAGTGTGTCGCCTTGGGTTGCACCAGTTCTACTTGTAAAGAAAAAACATGGTACTATGTGGATATGCATCGACTATAGGTAGTTGAACAAAGTTACAAGGAAGAACAAGTATCCTTTGTCGCGCATTGATGATATATTTGACCATCTTTCGGGAGCGAGGGTGTTCTCTAAGATTGATTTGAGGTATGGGTATCAACAGTTGAAGATTTGACACTCGGATATTCTGCATATGGCATTCAGGACCCGCTATGGTCACTATGAGTTCCTTGTAATGTCTTTTGGGTAAACCAACACCCCAGCAACATTTATGCATCTGATGAACAATGTATTCTAGCCATATCTTGATTCGTTTGTCATAGTATTTATTGATGATATCCCTATGAACTCACATAGCTAGGAGGAGCATGCATAATATTTGAGGATTGTATTACAGAGGTTGAGGGAGGAGAAGCTTATGCCAAGTTCTCCAAGTGTACGTTTTGGCTCAGTTCAGTGGCGTTCTTGAGGCACGTGGTTTCCAGTGAGGGGATTAAGGTGGATCCAAAGAAGATAGATGTGGTTCAGAGTTGGCCCAGACTGTTTTCAGCTACTGCTATTTGGATTTGTCTTGGCTTGGCAGGATTGTATCGCTTCTTCGTGGAGGTTTTCTCGTCTATTGCAACGCCTTTGACCAGGCTAACCCAGAAGGGTACTCCATTCAGGTGGTCGGATGAGTGCTAGGAGAGATTTCAGTAGCTCAAGATTGCCTTGATTACAACTCCAGTCCTAGTTTTACCTCGAGCATCGGGTTCTTATACAATGTACTGTGATGCTTCTCAAATTTGTATTGGGTGTGTCTTGATGCAGAAGGGTAGTGAGATTGCTTATGCTTCGCACCTATTGAATCCCCATGAGAAGAACTACTCTATTCATGATTCGGAGTTGGCAGTCATCGCCCATGCATTGAAGATTTGGAGGTATTATCTCTACGATGTATCTTGTGAGGTGTTTACCGATCATTAGAGTCTCCAGCACTTGTTCGAACCGATGGATCTAAATTTGAGGCAGCGGAGATGGTTGGAGCTGCTAAAGGACTATGGTATTACCATTCTGTATCATCTTCGGAAGGCCAATGTGGTGGCCGATGACTTGCGTAGAAAGGCAGTGAGTATGGGTAGCCTTGTATTAATTCATATTGCTGAGAGACCACTTGCATAAGATGTTCAGGCCTTGGCCAATCAGTTCGTTAGGTTAGATGTTTTGAAGACAAGTCGAATTCTAGCTTGTGTAGTTTCTCGGTCTTCTTTATATGATCGCATCATAGAGCGTCAGTATAATGACCCCCATTTGCTTGTCCTTAAGGACACAGTTCAGTACAGTAACGTCAAGGAGGTTACTATTGGGGATGATGGACTTTGTAGTTGGGCTATCACGTACTGCGAGGAAGTTTGATGCTATTTGGGTAGTTATGGATCGGTTGACCAAGTCCGCACATTTTATTCTATTTGGGACTACTTATTCTTCGGAGCGGTTGGCTGAGATCTACATCCGCGAGATTGTTCGCCTTCACGGAGTGCCACAATCCATCATTTCAGTTCGGGGCACACAGTTTACATCGCAGTTTTGGAGAGTAGTGCAGTGAGCGTTAGGTACATGGGTTGAGTTGAGTACAACATTCCACCCTCAAATGGACGGATAGTCCGAGTGTATTATTCAGATACTGGAGGATATGCTATGCGCTTTGTGTCATGGATTTCGGGAGTTCTTGGGATCAGTTTCAGCCGCTTACAGAGTTTGCCTACAACAACAGCTACCAATCAAGAATTCAGATGGCTCCATATGAGGCTTTGTATTGGATACGTTGTCGGTCTTCAGTGGGTTGGTTCAAGCCGGGTGAGGCTCAACTCCTCTATTGGATACTCAATTGGTTCAAGATGCGTGGGACAAGGTTAAATTGATTCAGTATCGGATTCGCACAGCGCAATCTAGATTGAAGAGTTACGCTGATCGAAAGGTTCACGATGTTTCTTACATGGTGGGATAAAATGTATTACTCAGAGTTTCACTCATGAAGGTTTTTATGAGGTTCGGGAAGAAGGTCCAGTTGAACCCTCTATATATTGGCTTGTTTGAGGTGTTTTATAGGATTGGGGAGATGGATTATAGTCTTGCATTGCCGCCTAGTATATCGATTGTTCATCTAAAGTTTCATGTTTCCATGATCCTGAAATATGTCGGCGATCCATCTCATGCTTTGGACTTTAGCACGGTTCGGTTGGATGGTGATTTGACTTATGATATGGAGCCGGTGGCCATTTTGGATCGGCAGGTTCGAAAGTTGAGGTCAAAGAATATAGCTTCGGTGAAGGTGAAGTGGAGAGGTCATCCAGTCGAGGAGGATACTTGGGAGACCGCATGAGGATACAAAGCATATATCCACACCTATTCGAGACTCCAGGTATGATTCTAGACCCGTTCGAGGATGAACTTTTGTTTAAGAGGGGAAGGATGTAACGACTCGACCGGTCGTTGTGAGTATTACAGTCCTATTCTCTCATTTATTGCTTATTCTATGCTCATTTGTTGTCATATGACGTGCTGAGGTGGTTGGTTTGGTTCCGGGGAGTTTTCGGAATGAATTGGGATACATAGTCCCAAGGTTGGAAGCTTAGGTTAAAAGAGTTGACCGGTAAGGATTTATGTGTAAATGACTCCGGAATGGAGTTTTGATGGTTCTGATAGCTCTGTATGGTGATTTTGGACTTCAAAGCGTGTCAGAATATTGATTTGGAGGTCCGTAGGTGATTTTGGCTTGAAATATTTAAAGTTGGAAAAATGGAAGTTTGGAGAGTTGAGAAGTTTGACCGAGAGTTGACTTTGTGGTTACCAGGCTCGGATTTTGGTTCCATAAGTTGTAATAGGTCCTTTGTGTGATTTATCACTTTTGTGCAAAATGTGAGGTCAATCGGAGTTGGTTTGGTATGTTTTGGCATTAGTTTGGAAAGTTAGAAGTTCATAAGTTCATTAGGCTTGAATTGATGCGTGATTCATGGTTTTAGTGTTGTTTGATTTGATTTGACACTTCGAGCGAGTTCGTATGATGGATTAGGACTTGTTGGTAAGTTTGGTTGAGGTCCCAGGGGCCTCGGGTATGATTTAGACCATGTTCGGCGCATTTCGGAACTTGAAGACTGCTGATTTTTGCTGGTGCTGGTTTTCTTATATGCAAACGCGAGAGGAGGATCGCGACTGCAAAGAGTATTTTGGGAACATGGGGATTTAGTACTATGCGATCGCTTGACGGTGTTTTCGATCACGTAGCTTGGAAAGGCAGTGAATCGCAAATGCGTGGGTTAAGTTGTGTTCGCGAAGAGGAAAGGAGGAATCGGGGGATCCACGCTCTTTGTTCTTCATGATCACCTTAAAGGTTCTACGATCCCGTAGCTTGTGGAGTCTGTGAGTGGCGTTCACATGTCTATTTCCGCTTTCGTGGAGAGTTATTTTGGTGGCCTTTAAATTTGTGCTTCGCGATCCGAAGCATTTCCCGCGATAGCGAAGAAGGGCACCTGTGTAGAATATATGTTTTAAAAACGAGGGTTAAAGTTATATTTCATAATTTGATTTTGGGAACTCAGATTGAGGCGATTCTTGGAGGAGGGATTTTCAAGGAATTGATTGGGGTAAGTGATTATAACTCAGATTAGGTTAATATACATGAATATATTATTGTTTCCATCATTTAATTAGTGTTTTGGGTTGAGAAAAATGGTAGAAACTTCATAGGCTTTAATTTGAGTATTTGAAGGTCCAGTTGTGATCAAATCTAAGTAATATTGGTAGTGTTGGACTCGTGGTTGAATGGGTGTTCGCATTTATTTAATTTTGTCGGATTATGATATGTGGTCCTGGGCAGCACGCCACATCAGGCTAGATTGGCTTATATTTAGTGCTTGGACAGGATCCGCCCCTCCGGAGTCTGACATGCTAGCAACGAGCGTAGGTACCGTACAATGCTAAGTGACTGAGTGTGATTAGCGATAATTGAGACACTCAGATTGAGTACTCTGAAAGTGTGAGTACGTTAGGTTTTCATTGTGTTGCATCACATGTCACATGCACATTCACATGTAGCTCTAATGTGCTAAAAGAAAGAGATCGACGGGTGTTCACCAAGTTGATGCTATTACATCTGTGCAAGTGTAGGTTGATGCTATGGCTAAAGTAATATAGAAGCTGACATTGGCTATAGTAAAAAGTGAGCCTCATGCAGTTTGTGATATATTTGGAAGAGAACACCCTTCTCATGAGTGTCAAGCCTCAACTGAGGAAGTGAATACTATGGGAAACTATAGCTTTAATGCAATGGGTGAATGACACCCCGGTTTATCATGGAGTTCATCTGGGGGTACTATGAATTCATGGCAGCAAAACAACCCAGACCCTAGGGACAAGGAGCTCTAGTCTTACAAAATTAGCAAAGGCAGCAGTTTCAGCCTCAACAGTCCAATCGGCCTGGTCTAGAAGATCTAATGAAGGACTTCATTGTCAAGACAGATGAGAGGCTAGACGGTCATGGAGCAGCCATCAATGAACTTGGCACATCTTTTCGAAACTTGGAGAGACGAGTGGGACAGATTACAACAATATTATCAGAGAGTCCCGGGTACTCTCCCAGCTAATACTGAAATAAATCCCAAAGAAACGATGAATGCAGTGTCCTTGAGAAGTGGGCAAGTGTTGAAAGATCTCACCCCGATCCAAAAAAGTGCGGAACCTGAAAAAGAAAGTGGGGAGCAGCTGAAAGTTGATGTTGATAAGAAGAAAAAAGGCAAGAAAGGAGCTGAGAAAAAGAAGAAGGAAGAGAACTCAAGAAGGGAAGAACATGAAGAGAGCAAGCACATTCTTGCTTTACCTTTTCCCCAAAAGCTATATAGAGAAAAGATGGACAAGCAATTTGAGAGATTTTTGGATATGCTGAAACAGGTTAATCTAAACTTACCATTTACAGAAGTGCTCTCCCAAATGCCAGCTTATGCCAAATTCTTGAAGGAAATCCTAACAAAGAAGAGGTAAATAGAGGAGACTTCAGTGGTCAAGCTCACAGCTTATTGCAGCGTAATATTGCAAAACAAACTCCCACATAAGTGTGGAGACCCAAGGAGTTGTACTATACCTTGCTCTTTAAGATCTATTAATTTTGATAAGTCTTAATGTGATTCTGGTGCCTATTTGAGGCCTGTGTCTATTTACAGGAAATTGGAGAATGAGATCAGAGAGATAAGTGTGGGGTGTACCCAAGAAGGCTAAAAAGAAGCTGTCGGCATGTATGTGCGCATTAGTTCGGGCGAGAGGAATGGAGCCCAACTTCGACTCAGACCCTGACTAGATATTCAGGGAAGTTTCCTTTATCTTATGCTTTATAATTGTGTGTCATGGGGGCATGCCACAACTTAAAGTGTGGGGTGGGGGATAGTTGTATGTTGTATGTATATTAATTTTAGTTTTTTTTGTTAGTTGTAGTAGTTAGAGATAGTTTTCTTATTGAATAAATTTGGTCGGTTGTACTCATACTACACTCTGCACTTCGTGTGCAGATCCAGGTACTTCCGGGCACATAGGTTGCTAGTGTTGGAGCTTATTCAGTTCAGAGACTATCGAGGTAGCTTCCTTGGCGTCCGCAGACCTTGACTCTCCTCCTTTTTCTTTTAGTTTCATTTATATTGTTCTACCTTCCTAGACAATGTTCAGTAGTTAGCCCATGTTATTGTATAGATTCTCATGAACTCCATATTATGAACTTTCTTATCTACATTGGACTTTTGTCGATTTTGCGCTGGCCAAAGTTGTTCCTGTATTCAGTACAACCTCTCCAAGGCTTGCTAAACCTTATCTGAGCCCAACAATTATGACTCCCTAGGTTTGAAATGACCACCTTATGAATGAACCCAATGTACTAAAGCCTCAAACAACAAGATTTTCATAAAACTCTAGTAACTATTATGAGATAAAATCTTGGTCGATAGCAACTAAGTATGAACTACTCGCTATATAATATATATCTGGCTAGTATAGAGACTAGATACTCATACTCGCTTATGCTACAATTGTGCTGGAACACATCCAATAGCCACGATCACAATACTATACTAGAACACATCCCCCGTTCTTACATACGAAAGCGTTGGATCAAATCGAAACACCCCTATATATTGCTCACACTACGGCAATGATGGAACACATTCATATACCCCTATGTAAATATTCCATGCACTATTACTTTTATCTTGTACAACGATACAAGCATTTCGTGCCATCACACTGTCTCTTGAACATATCATTGCATAGGCTATTATGCTATATACGCAATCCAAACATAATCAGGCATGCAATCTCGCTCAGCCTGTCACAATCACCCAAACTAGGCACACAATTTCCTCAATAAATGTGATAAACTAATCACATAGTCTACAATGATCTATTTCCACTTTCATTTAGAGTCAACCATGTTTGCGGAAGTTTTGTGATTCTTTAACACTCATATTTAGCATATGAATAGTTCAAACACCGAAATACACCGTTTTAATATCTCATATCACTCTCTTACATCGTGAGCTCTTTTTCTCCGATCCCAATGCATATTTATGAATCTCAAAGGTACTAAATTTTATAAATATTGTATCTTGTCGAATACAAAACTCATCAAGTCTTCCACCATGGGTGCACGCAAATTCAAAGCTTAGCCATAATACTCCCTCTTTGTTCATTATGTAGTAGACCTTTAAAAGTTGATCACTAACTATCAATAAGGTTAGGACTCTAGTACTGGGGAACTTTTCATGTTTAAACTAAGACTAATATAACGTCACACGTATTAGTATGCAAGTATCATGGAACCCAGGGCTATAGAACGGAAGATTGCAGGCAGTTGAGAGAAGAAGTAGCCCGGTTATTCAATGAAGGGCACCTTTGGGGGTTTTTAAGTGATCAGGCCAAGATTCACTTAAAAATAGAGAGGTTAATAGACAAAACGAGTAAGAAGAACTGCAACACATTACTCACATGATTGTCGAAGGGATCGATGTTCCCCAAGGACTAATATTAAAATACACTAAGGTGTCGATCATAAGGGAGAAGCGACCTCGGGCTCAGGATTACATACCGAAAGGAACCTTGTCCTTCAACGACGAAGACACAGAAGGAATCATGCAGCCCCATAATGATGCCCTGGTAATATCAAGTTAAGCGTGTATTAATTGATCCAGGTAGTTTGACCAACATCATTCGATCGAGGGTCATAGAGCAACTCGGTCTACATGACCAGGTTGTGCCCGTTGCCTTAGTGCTAAACAGATTCAACATGGAATATGAAACTACTAAGGGCGAGATAACTTTGCCAGTAAATGTGGCCGGGACCGTCTAAGAGACGAAGTTCCATGTGATCGGGGCGACATGAGATATAACACCCTAATCAGGAGACCATGGATCCACAACATGAGAACAGGGCCCTCGAACCTTCACCGGGGTCTAAAATTCCCAACACTAGAGGGAATCAAAACAATCTACGGGGAGAAACCTTCCACAAAGGAAATGTTTGTCATTGATGAAGTGATTCCGATATTATCACTCTCATCGACAAAGGGGTTAAATTTGAAGGGAAATCATAAGGCCAAATAGAACACACAAAGGCCGGCCTCAACCCAGCTTGAGAAGCAGGGGACTGACGAAGATGATGATTATGTGGTCCCTCGTTCCTTCATAGTCCCCGATGATTCCGATGCTACCAAATCAACGGTTGAATAGCTAGAGCAAATCATACTAATCGTACATCTGCCCAAGTGAAAGGTATACCTGGACACCGGGTTAAATCTCGAGCTCAGGAAAAATCTTATTCAATTTCTTATAGCTAACATGGATTGTTTCGCTTGGTCGCATCTTGACATGACAGGGATCCCACCGAAAATCACCACCCATAAACTAAGCTTGGACCCGATGTTCCACCCGGTGAAGCAAAAAAGAAGACCCCAGTCTGAGGTCAAGCATGCTTTCGTTAAAGACGAGGTAACCGAGCTTCTTAAAATAGGGTCCATCCATGAAGTAAAATACCTCGAATGGTTAGCAAATGTAGTAGTAGTCCCTAAAAAAGGAAACAAACTTAGAATGTGTGTAGATTACAAGGATTTAAATATAGCATGCCCCAAGGATTCTTTTCCTTTTCCTAATATCGATCGCATGATCGATGCCAAGGCCGGCCACTAGATCCTCAGTTTTCTCGATGCCTATTCTAGGTACAACCAAATACAGATGAACTCGGATGATCAGAGAAAGACCTCGTTCATCACTAAATATGGCACCTATTGCTACAATGTAATTCCATTTGGATTAAAAATTATTGGTGCCACTTATCAACACCTAGTAAATCGGATGTTCGAAGAACAAATAGGGAAATCTATTAAAGTTTACATTGATGACATGCTAGTTAAGTCCCTACGAGTAGAGGACCATTTAAAGCAAGTGTAGGAAACTTTTAGTATATTGAGGAAATACAACATGAAGCTGAACCCAGAAAAATGCGCATTTGGGGTATGGTATATTTCTCGCATTTATGGTATCCAACCGAGGAATCTAGATTTATCCCGACACAATGAAAGCTATCGATGGCATCACAGTAGTAGATAGCGTAAAGTTCGTGCAGAGGTTAACTGGGCGCATGGCCACCCTGGGGTGATTCATCTCGAGGTCCTCCGATAAAGGCCACCGATTTTTCTCGTTGCTATATAAGAAAAATAATTTCATATGAACCTCACATTGCCAGCAAGCCTTGGAAGAGCTTAAAAAGTACTTGTCGAGCCCATTGTTGCTTCACATGCCGAGGACAGACGAACAACTTTACTTGTATTTGGTGGTATCAGAGGTAGCGGTAAGTGGAGTCCTAGTCCAAGAAGAACAAGGTACGCAATTCCCTATTTATTATGTCAGCCGGACCTTAGGTGAGGTCGAAACTAGATATCCCCGCCTAGAAAAGTTAGCACTCTCTTTGATACGCGCCTCTAGGAAACTAAAACCATACTTTCAATGTCACCCCATATGTGTTGTAACAACTTATCCAGTTCGAAATATTTTGCATAAACCCGAGCTTTCGTGACGGTTGGCCAAATGGGTCGTAGACATCACTGTGTATGATATTGAATATCGACCCTGAACAACAATTATGTCTCATATTTTGGCAGAATTTGTAGCTGACTTCACGCCGGCCCTAGTACCCGAAGGCGAGAGAGAGCTGTTGATAAATTCGGGTACGATCTCAGGAGTCTGGATCTTTTTCACGGACGGTGCTTCGAATGCAAAAGGGTCTGGACTCGGCATTGTGAAATTGGTTAGACAATCTATTAGAACTGTGAAATTGACTAACAATGAGGCCGAATATGAGGCCATGATTGCAGGTCTCGAACCAGCCAAAGGCTTAGGAGCGGAAGTGATCGAAGCCAAATGCGACTCCCTCCTCGTGGTGAATCAGGTTAACGGAACATTTGAATTTAGGGAGGAATGAATGAAAAGATACATAGATAAGTTACAAGAAATTTTACATGGATTTAAGGAGTGGACTTTGCAACACGTGCCTCGAGACTAGAATAGCGAGGTTGATGCCCTCAAAGACTTAAGGTCATCGGTCGAGGACAACGAGCTCAATTCGGGGGCCGTCGTGCAACTCACGAGGTCAGTAGTTCAAGAAGGCCACACCGAGATAAATTCCACAAGCTTGACTTGGGATTGGAGAAATAAATACATAGAGTATTTGAAAAC
>AWOL01S0022156.1:18981-34939 GCA_000715115.1 Nicotiana otophora | reverse complement strand
GTCGAGGACAACGAGCTCAATTCGGGGGCCGTCGTGCAACTCACGAGGTCAGTAGTTCAAGAAGGCCACACCGAGATAAATTCCACAAGCTTGACTTGGGATTGGAGAAATAAATACATAGAGTATTTGAAAACTAGAAAGCTTCCATCTGATCCGAAAGAATCGAGGGCCCTGCGCACGAAGGCATCATGATTCACCTTGTCCGAAGATGGAACCGTGAAGGCGGAAAATCACACGGATGTAAATTTTAGCTAACCGCTCTAAAGAATACGTAACTGCCACTGGAATGAAATGTGTTGACTTGGTCAACCTGTCCACAATGACCCAAACTGCATCAAAGTTTCTCTAAGTCTGTGGTAGCCAAACAACAAAATCCATAGTGATACGCTCCCACTTCCACTCAGGAATTTCGAACCTCTGAATCAAACCACCAGGTCTCTGATGCGCGTACTTGACTTGTTGACAATTTAGACACCGAGCTACATATGCAACTATATCCTTCTTCATTCTCCTCCACCAATAATGTTGCCATAAATCTTGATACATTTTGGCGGCACCTGGATGAATGGAATACCTAGAACTGTGGGCCTCTTCCAGAATTAATTCACGAAGCCCATCCACATTAGGCACACAAATACGACCCTGCATTCGCAGAACTCCATCTTCCCCCACAGCAACCTGTTTGTCATCACCATGCCGAACCGTGTCCTTAAGGACAAGTAAATGAGGATCATCATACTGCCAATCTCTTATCTGCTCATATAAAGATGACCGAGCGACTGTGCAAGCTAGAACCCGACTGGGCTCTGAAACATCTAACCTCACGAACTGATTAGCCAAAGTCTGAACATCTGCAGCTAACTGTCTCTCATCAACCAGAACATACACAAGATTGCCCATACTCACAGTCTTTCTACTCAAAGCATCAGCCATCACATTGGACTTTCTGGGGTGATACAAAATAGTGATATCATAATCTTTCAACAACTCCAACCATCTTCTCTGCCTCAAATTGAGATCTTTTTGCCAGAACAAATATTGTAGGCTACGATGATCAGTAAATATCTCACACGAGACACCGTAAAGGTAATGTCTCAAAATTTTCAAAGCGTGGACAATGGCTGCCAATTCTAAGTCAGGAACAGGATAATTCTTCTCATGAACTTTCAACTGCCACGATACATATGCAATCACCCTGCCATCTTGCATCAATACTGCACCAAGCTCAATGCGAGATGCATCACAATACACCGTATAAGATCCTGACCCTGTGGGTATTACTAACATTGGTGCCGTTGTCATGCCCCAACCCCGAGGAGCGCGACCGGTACTCAACCGATTGAACCCGGTCGAGCAAGCCTAGTAAACCTTTTCTACCTGACTCATTCATGATCCAAAAAGGGAATGCGTCACCATTTGTAAAATAGGGAAGAGATCAGTTATATAAGTGTATAAGCGTTGCTAGTGCATTTTGTTTTCATTTTATGCATTATGCCATAGTCCAAAATATAACTCGGTCCAACAACCACCCCAACATACATATATGACCCACATAAACATCTACGGAGCCTCTAAGGGTACAAAAGTGCAACATAACAATGCCGGCAACAAGGCCCCGGCTATACCTCAAAATACAAAAACTTATACAGAAGGACTACATGACCCCTGGGAGAAATGGGGCTCACCAAAACTGATGTGAGGGGAGAAAGAGAGCGCCACTATCTGCAATCCGCACTATCTACGATGGAACCACCTACATCTATTCAAAGATGTAGCACCCCCGACAAAAGGGATGTTAGTACTGTCGAATAGTACTAGTATGTAAGGCAAACACTAATCTTAGTAGAATGAACAGTGAAACAAAGAGAAGGCAATCATAATAATCAATAAGTAATTCATAGAAATACAAAGAAAACACCAAGTAAAGATCACGTAGTTTTCAATTCAATCTTTCCATCTTTTTAGATTAATAATCTTTAGTGCCAAGCCACAACTCACAATGCTAGCGTGTTTTTACACGGAGTCCGGTCTTGGCCCGACCGACTAAGCCATCTCAAGTGAGACATATCCATATGAACAATGTAATTCAATGATTCCAATACAAATGCCACCATGTGTACAGCATGGCGTCCGATCTCGACATGATCGACTAAGCCATGTCACTTGAGACATAACCTCTTTTAACTGTCCACTAAATTCACATTTCTTTACCATCTTCATTACATGGAACAAACAACCTCATTTATTAAGTACTTCTTGGCACTTGGGCACATTTTACAATTCAAGCCTTTCCCTTTTTATTTGTTCAAATAACATCAGCATTCATGTCGATGAGTACCATCACATAAGGCATTTCACACATAAGGGAAGGAGCTTGGAAAATCATAGTCACCTTCTCAAATAGCATGATGACATGGTAAACATCTAAACAATTAGGAAACATGAATCTTCCAACCCAACATACTAAGGTAAACAATTCTAGTATGATCAAGTCGGAACTTACACCAAATATTCGGGCACCAGGAGTTCGATTCTAGGAAGAAGAGAGTTAGCCATACATACCTCAATTGTGCTTCTTTAGACTCTACAATTATCCGGAACCCCTAGCAACCTCAATCTATTTTAGAAATATACAAATTGAATCCAAAATTAAGAAAACATTCACGGTTCTAGTTCCCTTTTCCACACTATTTTTACCACACATGCATGCAAGATAAACANAAAATTAGGAAAACATTCATGGTTCTAGTTCCCTTTTCCACACTCTTTTTACCACACATGCATGCAAGATAAACAACCCTCATACCCATGGACCATCTTATTAATTACTCATTTTCAGTATAAGTTTCAAAAATTTAGGGCTAGGGTGTAGATTCTTACCTCTAGGATGGAGGCCTAGATTGCTTTCCTTGATAATCTTCAAAGTTTCAAGCAAGAATTGAAGAATAGATGATGAGGGTTACTTTCTCACTCTAAGGCTCCATCTCTCACTCTATAGTATCAGAAAATGAGCTCAAAATAGACTAAAGGTGGTGTTTTAACGGAGTGGGGCCCGGGTTTTATATTAAGAAAATGGGTGCCCCGACACACTGGGGTCACATATACGACCGCATAATGGTTATGCAGTCCGCAAAGTCACCGCAGAAATGGCCCTCAGGGGCCTGAACTTACGGCTCAGGTATGCGACCAGTATGCGGTCCGCATACTCATTCTGCGGTCGCATAATGCACCGCATAACTCCCTCTGCAAAAACCCAAGATGGATTATGCGATCGACATGCGGTCCAAATAGTGGTTATGCGGTCGCATAATCGACCGCAAAGTTGATCTCAAACTGGCCAACGTACTGCTTCACTCTGTGGCCATTATGCGGTCCGCAGAGTGATTATGCGGCTGCATAATGGGCCGTAGAAACGCGTTCTTCTGGGAAATATTTTCCTCACAGTCCGTAGGGTACTGTTCAATCCAAAAAGTCCGAACCATGGCGAGCTTGGCAGGAATCTAACTTGGCACCATGAAACCCCGAGTTTTTGGTTAAAATTTTTACGGGTCCTTACAGCCGTAGTCAAAGCACTCTTGAGCTTCTGAAAGCTCAACTCGCACTCGTCTGACCATCCGAATGGAACACCTTTCTGAGTCAGTCTGGTCAATGGGCTTGCTATATATGAAAACCCCTCCAAGAACCGACGATAATAACCTGCCAAACATAGGAAACTCCGGATCTTTGTAACTGAAGTAGGTCTAGGCAAATTATGAATAGCCTCAATCTTCTTAGGATCCACCTTTATGTCTTCTATCGATACAACATGGCCCAAAAAGGCAACTGAATGTAACCATTATTCATATTTTGAAAATTTGGCATATAACTGATTATTCTTCAAAGTCTGAATCACAATCTGAAGATGCTGCTCATGCTCCTTTCGACTGTTGGAGTAAATCAAGATATCATCAATGAATAAAATCACAAAAGAATCCAAATAGGGCTTTGACCACCCAAT
Organism: Nicotiana otophora; assembly: GCA_000715115.1. Classification (NCBI taxonomy): domain Eukaryota; kingdom Viridiplantae; phylum Streptophyta; class Magnoliopsida; order Solanales; family Solanaceae; genus Nicotiana; species Nicotiana otophora. The sequence goes on along the minus strand of AWOL01S0022156.1, from coordinate 30,942 downwards.
TTATCAAATCCATAAACGCTGCTGGGGCATTTGTCAAACCAAATGACATAACTAGGAATTCGTTATGCCTATACCGAGTCTGAAAAGTTGTCTTAGGGACATCAGAAGCCCTAATCTTCAACTGAAGAATTTCTACTATAATAACACAGGAATCTAACTTGGCACAACAAAACCCCGAGTTTTTGGTTAAAATTTTTACGGGTCCTTACATCCTCCCTCACTTAAGATCATTCGCCCTCGAATGTGAATCAAGGTTCACTTAACACAGTTTCAGTCATGCCACACACCATCGTCCCCAAATTTGCCTTACTTTCTAACTTTCTAAAACTTTTGCCAGAGTTTCCTTTGTATTTAGGCCTATCCACCTGCCAGAGAGCCCTGGAAATACACCTTAGCAACATATATAGAATTAAATGACACAACAGAATGCAAAATAACACCAAGCAAAGCCTCATGGGACATACAACTAGAAAGGAGTTTCTTTATATTAGCCGAACAAGCGTACATACTTTAGGGGAAACAACTTCATAAAACTATTACATGGCTATTCAAACAAATGAGGGTACGTTTCTTTCATTTCATTCTCAGCTTCCCAAGTAGCTTCTTCGACTTGTTGGTTTCGCCATAACACCTTTATGGATGCAATTTCTTTGTTTCTCAATTTCCGGACCTGCCTATCAAGAATATTAACCAAAATTTCTTCATATGACAATTCTTCCCTAACCTCGATCCTCTCAACTGGAACAATAGCAGACGGATCTCCAACTACCTTCTTTAACATGGACACATGGAATACCGGGTGTACTAATGACATCTCAGGTGGTAGTTCAAGCTTGTACGCCATCTGACCTATAATTTGAATGATTTTATACGGACCGACATACCTCGGACTTAATTTTCCTTTCTTTCTAAACCGCATGATCCCCTTCATGGGATATTTCTTCAACAATACCCAATCATATTCTTTGAACTCTAAGTCTCTGCGACGAACATCCGAGTAGGAGTTTTGATGACTCTGAGCAGTTTTCAACCGCTCTTTTATGATCTTAACCTTTTCTATAGCCTGATGCACAAGGTTTGGTCCTATTAGTTCATCTTCTCCAACCTCGAAACATCCAATCGGCGATTTACATCTTCTACCATACAAGGCCTCAAACGGCGCCATCTGAATACTAGCATGGAAGCTGTTGTTATAAGAAAATTCTATGAGCGGCAAATGATCATCCCGGCTATCCTTGAAGTCAAGCACACACGCACGCAACATGTTCTCAAGCGTCTGAATAGTCCGCTCAGCTTTCTCGTCAGTCTGTGGATGGAAAGTCGTGCTAAGATTTACCTGCGTACCCAAACCTTGCTGAAACTTCTTCCAGAAATTAGCTGTGAATTGGGCCCCTCGATCGCAAATGATGGAATCTAGAGTGCCATGAAGCCTGACTATTTCCTTGATATACAACTGAGCATATTGTTCCGTAGTGTCGGTGGATTTAACTGGAAAAATGTGAGCTGATTTTGTGAGTCGATCCACGATCACCCAAATTGAGTCAAACCTACGCGGCGTGCGTGGTAACCCTACAACAAAATCCATATTGATCATTTCCCATTTCCATATTGGAATTTCTATACTCTGAGCTAACCCACCGGGCCTTTGATGCTCGGCCTTCACTTGTTGACAGTTTGAACATTTTGCCACAAAGTCCGCCACACCCCTCTTCATGTCATTCCACCAGTAAACTTCCTTGAGAACATGATACATTTTTGTAGAACCTGGGTGCACGGAATATCTAGAAGTATGAGCTTCTGCCATGATTCTTTCCCGAAGACCATCTACGTTTGGAACACAGAGTCGCCCTTGGTACCGTAATGTACCTTCATCCACTCCAAAAGAAACGGCCGCAGTCTTGTGTTTATGAATCCCCTCCTTCCGCTGTACCAACATTGGATCATTGTATTGCTTCTCCTTGACCTTCGTCACAAGCGATGATTCCGCCCTATTCCGCACAATCACTCCCCCTTCATTAGAGTCCGCAAGACGAACTCCCAAACTGGCCAATTGGTGATCCTCCTGGGCCAAGGGCCTTTGACATGCCTCCAAGTGAGCCAAACTACCCATAGACTTCCGACTAAGAGCATCTGCCACCACATTAGCTTTCCCCGGATGATATAAAATGTTGATGTCATAATCTTTGAGCAATTCAAGTCACCTTCTCTGCCTTAAGTTTAATTCCTTCTGTTTGAAGATGTATTGAAGACTCTTGTGGTCTGTGAATACATCTATATGGACTCCATACAAATAATGACGCCAAATCATTAATGTAAAAACCACCACCGCAAGCTCTAAGTCATGAGTTCGATAGTTCTTTTCATGATTCTTAAGTTCCCTTAAAGCATATGCTATAACCTTACCATGTTGCATTAATATACACCCAATACCGATCCTTGAAGCATCTCAATACACCACAAACCCCTCGGTACCCTCTGGCAGGGTCAATACCGGCGCCGAAGTCAATCTGGATTTCACTTCCTAGAAGCTCCTTTCACAAGCATTGGACCACTGGAACTTAACCGCCTTCTGCGTCAATTTATTCAATAGAGAGGCAAGAGTGGAGAACCCCTCCACGAACCTCCTATAATACCCGGCCAAACCCAAGAAACTGCGAATCTCTGTTGGAGTAGTAGGTCTAGGCCAATCCTTCACCGCTGTAATCTTTTGAGGATAAACCTTAATTCCTTTTCTGTAGATGTCATGACCCAGGAATGTAACAGATTCAAGCCAAAATTCACATTTCGAAAACTTTGCATACAATTGGTGTTGATGAAGAGTTTGCAGAACTACCCTGAGGTGATCGGCGTGATCCTCTCGACTTCATGAATACACAAGGATGTCATAAATGAATACTATCACAAAGGAGTCGAGGAACGACTTGAAGACTCGATTCATAAGATCCATGAAAGCTGTCGGGGCATTTGTTAGCCCAAAAGACATTACCAAAATTCAAAGTGCCCATACCGAGTTCTGAAAGTTATTTTCGGAATATCCTGCTCCCTTACCTTCAATTGATGGTACCCAGACTGCAAATCAATTTTGGAGAAGAACTTAGCACCTTGTAATTGATCAAACAAATCATCTATTCTAGGCAATGGGTATTTGTTTTTGATTGTGACTTTGTTGAGTTGTCGTTAATCAATACACATCCGCAGCGATCCATCTTTCTTCCTGACAAAGAGAACCGATGCGCCCCAAGGCGACACACTCGGTCGGATGAAACCATTCTCTAGAAAATCCCTTAGTTGTTCCTTTAGCTCTTTTAATTATGTCTGCGCCATTCTATAAGGTGGCATGGATATAGGTTGCGTGCCCAGCATCACATCAATCCCAAAATCAATCTCCCTATCTGGAGGAATTCTAGGGAGCTCATCCGGAAATACATCGGGGAATTCATTCATAATTGGTACAGATTCAAGGTTAGGCACCCCAGCAGTGGTGTCCGTAACTCGGACCAAATGGTAAATATACCCCTTCCTGATCATCTTTGTGGCCTTAAGGTAAGAAATAAACCTATATTTTGGCATAATATTATTCCTCTCCCACTCAACAACTGGCTCGTTAGGAAACTCAAGCCTAATGATTTTGGCTCGGCAATCGAGTTTGGCAAAACATGAATAAAGACAATCCATTCCCATTATTACATCAAAATCAATCATCCCTAGGTCAATAAGATCGGCCATGGTATCCCGAACATGCACCGTGACAAAATCTTGTCCAAATAAAATCCACCTATTGGAGCTAGGGACCTCCAAATACAATTCCGGGCATACGCCCAAGTCCCAAATAATGATACAGACCTATCGGAACTGTCAAAACACTGATCCGGGTCCGTTTGCTAAAAACGTTGACCAAAGTCAACCTAATTAAGTTTTAATGCTCTATTTCACATTTTAATCCATTTTTCACATAAAAACCTTCTGAAAAAATTATACGGACTGCGCACGCAAGTCAAGAAATAATAAATAATGCTTCTCGAGGTTTAGATCATAGAATTAATAATTAAATTTAAAGATGTCCTTTTGGGTCATCACAATTTGGCTCCTAACCAAAAGCCAACTGTAATGGGGGGACTTCATGATAACTGGTTGGCCTTATGCGCACAAGTGTTGCTGCATGTAAAATAGCATGTCCCCACAATAAAAGGGGAAGTTTTTTCCTTATTAGCAATGGTTTGCTATTAATTGGAGGCGTTTAATCAATGATTCTGCTAGACCATTTTGAGTATAAACATGAGCAACTAGATGCTCAATGCTTATTCTAGTGGCCATACAATAATATGTAAAGGCCTGAGATGTAAATTCACCAGCATTATCAAGACGAATTGTCTTAATAGCATAATCTGAAAATTGTGCTCTTAACCTTATTATTTGGGCCAACAATCTCGCAAATGCCATATTACGAGTTGACAATAAGCACCCATGTGACCATCTTGTAGATGCATCTATCCAGACCATAAAATACTTGAATGATCCACATGGAGTATGTATAGGCCCACATATATCACCCTGTATACGTTCCAGAAATACAAGAGATTCAATCCCAACTTTAGTTGCTGATGATTTAATAACCAATTTTCCTTGAGAACAAGCAGCACAAGAGAATTCCTTAAATTGAAGAATCTTCTTGTTCTTCAATGTGTGCCCATTTGAATTCTCTATTATTATGCTCATCATGTTAGAACCGGGATGGCCCAACCGGTCATGCCAAATGATAAAATCATTAGAAGTAGTAAACCTTTTATTTACTATGGCATGTGATTCAACCACACCAATGTTTGTGTGGTACAACCCAGAAGAAAATGCGGGTACTTTTTCGAGAACACTTTCTTTCCCCGCTTTTATTTAGTAATATAAAGGTATTCAATCTTTCCTTCGTTAGAGGTCTCAACATCGTAGCCATTTTGGCAAATAGCTTTGAAACTCAACAAGTTTCTTTGAGACTTACTACAATACAATGAATTATTAATAGTTAATATCGTTTCTCCAGGTAGTAATAAGGCCGCTCTTCCAGAGCCCCTAATTAACTTTGTACTACCAGATATTGTATTAACATGGGCCTTTTTCATAACCAAATAAGAGAAAAATTTCTTTTCTCTTTATATTGTGTAAGTTTGCCGAGGGTCTTTCGGAAACAGCCTCTCTACTCCATCAGGGTAGGGGTAAGGTCTACGTACACACTACCCTCCCCATACCCCATTAGTGGAATTTTATTGGGTTGTTGTTGTTGTTGTTAATATTGTGTGAGTTGTAGCACTATCCAAAAGTCATAAATCTTAATTACTCGTCTTGGATCCAATTGAAGACTAGGGAATTTTATTTTTTTCATAAAAATATAAAAGTACACCATGAGAAATACGTAAAAAATAACAACACCAACAACAACATAAGAGAACTTAAGTACTACTTGAAAACAAAAACAACTTTAGAACGAGACAAAAAAATACTAAAATAAAAATAACAACATAATTGCATTCCCCAGTAAAATGATCAAACTTTAGTTTTGATCTCCGAAGAAGTCTTCAACTTCCAAATGAGTAAGATCATCGAGGCCTTCAAAATCATCATCATTCAAAGCAAGATTTGCCTCGGCGTTGTCATCATTTTTGTTTGAAGTCCCTGCCTCAAAATCATTTTTAAAGGTCAAGTGAGATTCCACTGGGGAATCAGCGGAAGATGCTCCAACATTATTTGCCTTCTTTTGATGGATTTTTGATAAAGCCTGACAAAATGACTAGGTGCACGACATTCAATTTTCCAATGACCTTTCATTCCATAACGGTGGCAGTTACCTTTTTCCTCTTGAAGGATTGTTTTGAGAACCCATATTGTTCTTTCGTTTTCTGTGACCACCACGATGACGATTATTATATCATCTCTTGCCATTGCCAATCCCACGTACTTTCATATGGCCATGATAATTATTCTGGATTTTTACAGACTTATCACATCTCGCTACCATATTTGCTTCAAGAAGCGGAGTTAAACTTGTGGGACGGGCTTCATGATTGTTCAGCAAAAGGGTATTATGTTTCTCAGCTACCAGAAGGAATGAGATCAATTCAGAATACTTTTTAAAACCCCTTTGATGGTTTTGTTGTTGTAATACCATATTTGAGGCATGAAAAGTCCTAAGAGTCTTTTCCAACAAATCCTCATCATTCATAACATCCCCACATAATTTCAATTGGGAAGTTANACTTATCACGTCTCGCTACCATATTTGCTTCGGGAAGCGGAGCTAAACTTGTGGGACGGGCTTCATGATTGTTCAGCAAAAGGGTATTATGTTTCTCAGCTACCAGAAGGAATGAGATCAATTCAGAATACTTTTTAAAACCCCTTTGATGGTTTTGTTGTTGTAATACCATATTTGAGGCATGAAAAGTCCTAAGAGTCTTTTCCAACAAATCCTCATCATTCATAACATCCCCACATAATTTCAATTGGGAAGTTATTCGAAATAGAGAAGAGTTATACTCACTTAAGGTCTTAAAATCTTGCAACCGTAAGTGCATCCACTCGTATTGACTTGCGTGCGTGGTTTAATTCAGCTACAGGAGGATTCAGAGTCAAATCGGAAGAAGGATGCAAGTTTTGGAAGCATAAGTGGTAAGAGTTGACCGGAATTTTGACTTTTATGTAAACGGATCTGGAATGGTTTTTGGATGATTGCAACAACTTCGTATGGTAATTTTGGACTTAAGAGCGTGTCCGGACTGTGAATCTGAGGTCTGCAGCTAGTTTAGGCTTGAAATGTCAAAAGTCGAATTTTGGAGATTTTGACCGGAAGTGGACTTTTTGATATCAGGGTTGGATTCCGATTCCAGAAGTTGGAGTAGGTCCGTAATATCAATTATGACTTGCGTGCACAATTTGAGGTCAATCGGACATGGTTTAGTATGTTTCGGCATCAGTTGTAGAAGTTTGAAGTTTCAAAGTTTATTAAGTTGAATTGGAGGGCGATTCGTGTTTTTTTGCATTGTTTGATGTAATTTTAGGACTCGACTAAATTCGTATGGTATTATAGGACTGGTTGGTATGTTTGGTTGAAATCTCGGGGGCCTAGAATGCATTTCAGATGCTTAACGGATCGAAATTTGGACTTGAGTAATTGCTGAAGCTTTCAAGCTTCTAGTGTAATCGCACCTGCGGTGGGGTGGCCGAAGGTGCAGACACGCATGTGCGAGAGGCCAAGCGTAGAAGCGGGGTTGAGGAGATGGACAGAGGTCACAGGTGCAAGGGAATTTCCGCATCTGCGAGCACGCAAATGCGCTTGAAGTTCCGCAGATGCGGAGAGTGAGCTGGATGGGGAGTCCGCAGAAGCGGACATTTGTTCGCAGGTGCGCACTCGCAGGTGTGGCCATTTGATCATAGAAGCGGACCCAGGTGTGTAAGTCAAGTCTGTACCTGCGATGGATTTTCCATAGGTGCGGCATCACAGGTGCGACTATGGGCCCGCATGTGTTAGATCACTCGACAGCAAATGGGAAATTACGAGGGTTTGATTTGATTTTCACTTTGGGGCTTTGAGAGCTCGGTGTTGGAAGCTTATTTGAGGATTTTTCAAGCAAATCAATTGGGTAAGTGTTCTTCACCTAGAATTTATTATATTCCATGAAAATGGAGGTTTTTGAAGAAAAGTTTCAAAATGAAATATCATGATTTGAGGGACGAAATGGTATCAGAATTTTATAATTTTAGTATGGTTGAAATCATATCGGAATGGGTGTTTGGGTTTTTGTGAAATTTGTCAGGTTCCGAGGTGCGGACCCGGGGATCGACTTTTGGGTCGATTTTTAGATTTGATAAAATTGAGGTTTTATGATCCGGAATAGTTTCTTATGAGGTTTTTGTGCTTTGAAGTTATTTTGGTTAGATTTGAGCCGTCCGGAGGTCATTTCACCTGAGAAGTTCATTTTAGGGTATCGATATGTTTTGGTAAGTATCTTGCCTAACTTCGTGTAGGGGAAACTACCCCTTAGGATTTGAGTCTTCTATGCTAATTGTAGTCCGTGTACACGAGGTGACGAGTACGTGCTTAGACTTATTTGTGAAAAATTGGCCTTCACTGAATATGCAGTTGTTCTCGTTATGATTACGTTTCTTAATTACTAGTTTCACTTCTACCTGCTTTAATTAGAATTAATTGCTTCATGATCCACTCTTGTTGTTCACTTGATTCATATGTGCCTTAACTGAAATTGTTTTCTCTTCTATTACCATGTTGTCTTTTCCCTAACTTCTTATCTTTATTTGAAGTTATAATTATCTCTTATGTATTTGTTAATCCTTAATTGAGGCTATGATTATCTTTCTGCTGCTTATCCCAAATTGAATTTATCCCAAATTAAATGTGCTGTATCTCTTTCTTAATAGCCCAACCTTAAAAGAAGTTAGATATCTTATATTTTAGTTGACTTGTCCTTATTTGGAATTATTCGCCTTGTGTTAGCTCCCTCACTGTCGAACTGTACATTATGGACCGTTGTTACATAATATTTCCTTTCTTGTTGAGCTGTTCTTATTATGACTATCATTCTCTATTGTGGCTACTCCTTGTGAATTAGGTCCTCCGTTCCTTTGAGTTCTGGAATTTCAAAGTTGACTTATTTGTCGTACCCTTGTATTACTGCCATTGTTGTTATTGTACTTGCTATGGTGAGGCACGAGGTTTCTGCCGTGGGGTTGCTGTTATTGTGATGCACGAGGTTTCTTCCGTGCGGTTGCTGTTATGGGGTTGCACGAGGTTTCTTCTATGCTATTGTTACTGTTGATATTTGCACATCCGGTGTGAAAAGGCAGGTGTTATATATATATATATATATATATATGTGTGTGTGTGTGGGGGGGGGGTTACGCATATGACAAAACATGGTGGGAACATTGTTATGCACGTGTGGCGAGACAAGGCGGGCACTTACTTTATTATTACACATGTGGCGAGGCAAGGTGGGATATGTCAGGGATATATTTGACTGATGATGGCATGGGGGCATTCTTGTTGTTGAAGTTTGTGTAGTGGTACACTTACCTGTGTGAGCTTTAACTTGTGGAAAGTTGTTAGAAACTATTCTACGTGATGTCCATTTCTTTTCCTATACTTACTAGCTGGCATGAGCTATGTCAGGACACTTGCACAAGCATACACACAGTTAAGCAGTCTTATCGGTTAAGAGGTTTTATTGATATTGTTGAGTATAGATGCACACCTTTGTTTACCTGCCTTCTATGTGAGAATGACTCTATTTGGGACGTGAGTCGTCAGTGCGGTTGTGAAGTATAATGAGGGCACAGGATGTCAGGTGTTAAGGTTCAGGTGTTGGGACCCATGAGTTGTGAATAGTATGAGGTTCGGTACCTCGTGGAGTTTACTGTCTAAAACCTGGTGTGAAAGCGGTCGTTTTGGTGAGTTGTTACTTGTCCCTTCTTTATCTGTGATTATTGGATTTGGGCTGTGTTTCCATTCATTCTTCTATGTCATTATTATGGTGTTCCGCTAATAGTTGTTGTTTTCCTTCCTTATTGCAATTACCGTATTATTTGCCACTTCGCGTAGTGTTTATGTAGATATCATATTTTGTTGTTCCTATATTTATACTTGTTCAGGTTATTTAGTTCAGTATGTGTCTTGACTATTCCTCGTCACTACTCCACTTAGGTTAGTCTTGATATTTGCTGGGTACCGTCGTTGTGTACTCATACTACACTTCTGCACATTGTTTGTGCAGATCCAGGTATTTTGAAGTCAGCAGATCATTAACTAGCGGTGCGGATTGTTGCTGTGAAGACTCAAGGTAAACCTGCTACTGCGTTCGCAGGCTTCAGAGTCACCTTCCTATTTTGTATTCACACTATTTAACCTATTTCTGAACAGTTGTATTTAGAAATTTATAGCCAACTCTATAGAGCTTATGACTTGTACTACCGGTTTTGGGAATTGTAAATTTTATAGAGATTTCCATTTCAAAAATTGCTAGATGTTATTTAATTATTGTTGTTACGTAATGAATGTTAGGCTTACCTAGTCCCTAAGACTAGGCTCCATCACGATACCTAATAGAGGGAAAATTGGGTCGTGACTAGTTGGTATCAGATCCCTAGGTTCATAGGTGCTACGAGTTATAAGCGAGTTTAGTAGAGTCTTGCGGATCAGTACAGAGACGTCTGTACTTATCTTCGAGAGGCTACGAAACTATTAGGACCGTTTCACTTCCTTCATTCCAATTGTGCGAGTTCATTGATCTCGAAGTTTGAACTTTTATCATTCCATTCTCTCACATATGGTGAGGACACGAGCTGCAGTTACTGATGACGTTACCCCCAGAGAAGATGTCGCTAGGGGCAGGGGCAGAGGCCGACGAGGATCATGTGCCGTAGTTAGGGCACCCGCCAGAGTAGTAGTTGAGGAGCCGCCAGTAGTCCCAGTTAGAGGGCAGGTACCGGAGGCGCCTGCTGTTACCCCCGGACTTCAGGAGACCTTAGCACAGTTTTTAAGAATGTTTGGTACATTAGCTCAGAAGGGGTTGATTCCGGTTGCACCAGCTACTTCACAGACCGGGGGAACAGCTCAGACTCCCGCCGCCCACAGTCCATAGCAGCGAGTTCATGTTGGTCAGGTTCTAGGTATCATGGCAAAATAGCCAGTGGTTCCAGTTCAGCTCGTGGTTAGAGCAACAACATCTGAGGAAGAACAGCTTAGACTTGAGATGTACAAGAAGTACCACCCTCCTACCTTTAGTGGATTGGTGACAGATAATGCCCAGGGTTTTCTAGAGGAATGTCACTGCATTCTCCGTACTATGGGTATTGTGGAGACAAGCGGTGTTGATTTTGCTACGTTCCAGCTCAGGGGAGCATCTTATCAGTGGTGGCGGGCGTATGAGTTGGGTAGCCCGACCGAGTCAGCTTCACTTACATGGGTTCAGTTTTTAGAGATATTCCTGAGAGAGTTTGTACCTCAGTCCTTTCAAGATGCATGGTGCGCGGAGTTTGAGCAGCTACGCTAGGGCACTATGTCAGTGTCAGAGTATGTCGTTATATTCAGTGATTTGGCCAGACATGCACCTGCTTGGGTCGCTACAGTTAGAGAGAGTGTTCGTAGATTCATAGAGGGGCTCACGCATGATATTCGATTTAGCATGGCTCGGAGTTAGATTCGGATGTTTCGTTTAAGCAGGAGGTAGGGATAGCTCGCCGAGTGAAGGGCAGGTGGGATCAGGATAGAGAGGATAGGCGGAGACATGAGAGAGTGGACAAGCAAGGTCAGGAGAGAAAGGACAGGGAGGCAAGGAGGCCTCGTAGACAGGAGAGATCTACTGGTCCTTATATTGGAGGCAGGGTACGACATGGTAGAGGTTTTGTGGGTCAGCAAGTTTAGTTTGCACTTCAGGCTTAGCATAGTGTTTCAGGTACTCATGGTTCTCGGAGTACCCGTACCACACATTTCCCACAGCCACATCATAGAGAGGTTGCTTAGAGTGTGGAGATATCGGCCACAGGGTGAGAGATTGTCCTAGACTCCGGACAGATGTGTCATAGTGGGGTATTCAGGCGAGTAGAGGATGGCGAAGAAGGGGAGGCCCGACTCGTTGATGTGTTCATATAGTAGGCTTGAGGCCGCTGTGCCAGATGATGTCATATATGTATGCTTTTGATTTGTTACAGAGGGGTACCATTCGTATTTTGATTCGGCTTTGCTTATCAGGGTGAGTCCCCTTATTTGTTGCTCCACCTATGGGTTAGTTCATGACTTAGTATTTTGTGTATGTGTTTGCCCCTATTGGGAGATTCTATGAGTGGTAGCCCATGTCTATCATTTGTTTTTATCCATTATTGAAAGTTACGAGGCTAGAAGTGAATTTCCTGTTGTCCATTACGGTAGGTTTTGATATGATTCCTGAGTAATTTGGTTACGAT
>AWOL01S0022151.1:11188-65591 GCA_000715115.1 Nicotiana otophora | reverse complement strand
TATATTGGGGGATCAGATTGCACGCCGCAATAGACTTATTTAAAAGTCTATATTGGGGGATCGGATTGCGCGTCACAACAGACTTATTTAAAAGTCTATATATACTGGATTAAAATAAATATATGGGAGGATTGAAAGTGAATATGTTGTGTGAGTGGGTTGCACGCTGCAATGGAAATTGATTGAAATAATAATTGGTTATGACTGTTGAGTTGGCTTCAATTATTAAAAAATGAGTTACCTGATTTATTTCTGTTATTGTTGTTGTTACTATTATTGCATACACGTTAATGTGAGTGACCTGCCTTAGACTCGTCATTACTTCGTCGAAGTTAGGCTCAGCACTTACCAGTACATGGGGTCGGTTGTACTAATACTGTACTCTGCACTTCTTATGCAGATTTCGGAGTTGGTCCCAGCGGCGTACCATACACTTGCTCGGATTTCAGCTACCAGAGGAGACTTGAGGTATAACTGCACAGCGTTCGCAGTTCTGAAGTCTCCGTCAATCTTATTTTAGCTGTGTATTTGTTTTCAGACAGCTTTATTTTATTCAGACCTTTATTTGTATTATTCTAGAAGCTCGTGCACTTGTGATACTAAATTTTGGGATGGTATTTAGACAACACTATTTTTATGGATTAATTACTACATTTCAGACTTTACTTCTGCATTTGTTTCTTTGTTATTAATAAATTTAAAAATTATTTTAAAAATAGATAATATTATTCTAACGTTGGCTTGCCTAGCAAGTGAAATGTTAGGTGCCATCACGGTCCGAAGGTGGGAACTTCGGGTCGTGACATGTTTCCATCCCAATTTATGATGTGGTGTTTGACGATTGACATGAAGTTTAAAAAAGAAAGAAAAAAAGAAATTAAAACTTATTGTCTAAAAATAAAAAATAAATATTTATTTGGTTATAAATTATATCTTTAAAGTACAATAAAAAATTATATTTAAATTATTTTTAAATGAGTAAATATGATATTCTTTTTTAAAAGATTAAAAATAAAAAACTATGCTACATAAATTAGAATTAGGAGAGTATATGCAAATATTGTACTCAATATTTACAAATATCGAAATATTTTTGCTTTTTAAAGGTTAAAAGACAGTAACAATTTACCTCTTAACTAACTCCTCTCGAGATTAGCACACTCCATTAGCCTAAATCGTGAATGAACATAATTTTGGCAAATTCTTGTCCTCATTGCATCCCTTATTTTTTTCCTTTCAGTTTTAGAGTGAACATCTCGTGATCCTTACAACTACTTGTTTTTGTTTGCATTTCAGACAAATCATAGATCCTACCAAATTTATGTTTGTCTTATAAAAAGATATGTGACAATGTTTGTAGGCCAGCAAAATTTCTCACTGTAGCTCAACGACAAATTTTCTTTTCCCTGTATACACGGTGAAAATTTATCAGAATATTTACATCAAATCATACTAATTTATCATGGTTAAAAAATAAATTAAGATAAAAATAAATATAAATTAACTATAGTTTACTAATTATCATACTATAGTTTTCCATAGAGATGCTTCAGTTTTATTTGATCCACGATCTACTTATTCCTATGTGTCCTCATGTTTTGCTTCATATTTGGTTGTGCCTTGTGATTCTCTGAGTGCTTTTGTGTGTGTATCTACACTGGTGGGAGACTCTATTATAGTAGATCATGTCTATCGTACGTGTGTGGTTATTATTGGTAGTCTTGAGACTAGTGTGGATCTTCTACTTCTTGATATGGTAGATTTTGATGTCATATTGGGTATGGATTGGTTGTCTACTTATCATGCTATATTGGATTTTTATGCCAAGACAGTGACCCTAGCCATGTCAGGGTTACCTCGTTTAGAGTTGAAAGGAACTCATGGTCATTCTGCTAGCAGGGTTAATTTCTTATATGAAAGCTCGGCGTATGGTAGAGAAAGGGTGTCTAGCCTATTCGGCATTCGGTTGAGCAAACGGACTCGGATCAGTGTTTTGACAATTTTGATAGGTCCGTATCGTGATTTGGGACTTGGGCGTAAGCCGGAATCGAATTCCGAGGTCCCTAGCCCGAGATATGAAATTTTGATGAAAAATTAAAAGTATCACGACCCAAAATACTAACCTGTCGTGATGGCGCCTATCTCAGTACTAGGTAAGCCGACAACATCAATAACCCACAATTTCCTTTAAATTTAAAAACGTAACATTTAATACAATACCAAAGATCTAGAAATTTTTGATACAACACTCCCAAAACCTGGTGTTACTGAGTACATGAGCATCTAATATGAGTACAAGTCTGGAAAATACGGTCTATAATAGTTTAGACCAAATACAGTATACAAGGATATAGAGAAGGAGAGACAATATCTGCGGAACATGACAGCTACCTCAAAATCTCCTGAAAGTCAACTGCGTGAAATGATCAACACCCGCTATATTCAGGAATACCTAGATCTGCACATGAAGTGCAGGGTGTAGTATGAGTACAACCAACTGAGCAAGTAACAATAATAACTAAGGAACTGAAGGTAATGACGAGCTACACAGTCAGAGTTCACTTTCAGTAGTTCCAGCAAGGAATAGACATGCTTTCAAATCCGGCAGTTTAAGTAAAATCAATTTTATACAGTTCAATTTCAAGTAATCCGGATATAAATTCTTTTTAGAGATTTTACAACAATAACAGATAGCAACCAAGTGCAACAACAAATGCAAGCAAGCACGGCCTCTCAAGCAACAGTCACTCAGCTCATCACAACAGCTCAACCACTCGGCTCTCAGCCCTCAGCACTCACACTCAATGGGTACCCGTGCTCACTAGGGGTGTGTACAGACTCCGGAGAGGCTCCTACAACTCAAGCGCCATAAACTTCACGGACAACTCACGTGCTGCACGGACAACTCACGTGCTATAATATCCTGCACGTACAACTCACGTGCCATAATATCCTTACCTCACCGACAGGCCCTCGGCCTTACTCAGTCCTCAACCTCTCAAGTCTCTCGGGCTCTCAAAAATCACAAAGATCAGCCCAAACAAAGATAACATAGTGCATCAACAAATATCAAGAAAGACTGAGGTATGATACGCTAGTAAAATCATGACTGAGAACAAGATAGCAATTAGCAAATAATTCAACAAGTACGTGATCTCTATGGGTCCCAACAGTACTATCACATAGCCTAAGCATGATTTCTAATATGATTTACAGTCAAATTTCTCCAACACAAAGAGAGCTTATAGCTAACAACAGGTTATTCAACTTTATAGTTCATGAGACGGACCAAGTCACCATCCCTTCGGTGCACGCCCACACGCTTGTCACCTAGCATGTGCGTCACCTCCAAAATAATCACATGACACAAAATCCGGGGTTTCATACCCACAAGACCAAATTTATAACAGTTACTTACCTCAACCCGTGTAATTATTTATTCTGCTATGCCCTTGTCATGAGAATTGGTCTCTGAAAGCCTCGTATCTAGCCACAATTAATTCGATTCAGTCAATACAAATTATTGTAATTAATTTCATAAGGAAATACAAATTTTTCCAATAAAATCCAAAATTAATTCAAAAATCGACTGTAGGGCCCACATCTCGAAACTCGACAAAAGTTGAAAAATATGAACGCCCATCGAACCACGAGTCCAACCATACAAATTTCACCAAAATCCTACACTAACTCGACCCTCAAATATTCAATTAAAGCCTATGAAGATTTTTAACCCAATCCTTACCCGTTTGAATTAACAATCTTTCCACAACCTTATTGGTATGTATACATAATACTCTTACACCCGAGAATCATACTATTAATCACCCATCTTTACTTCAATCCCGAAATTGAAGAATTGGGGAAAGCAATTCTTACCTCTTTGAAGCCCTAGCAAGATCCTTGTGAAATCTTCAAACCTTGAACAAGAATTGATGGATAAATGACCAAGTCTTCACTTTCTCTCTCTAAAATGCACTCACCTCTCTCTAAAATATCAGATTTTGGCTAAAAAATGAGCTTCAGGGGCTATAAATCGAAGTTGGGTCGGGTCAAAAATTAGAAAGAATGGAAGCTCCGACGCAGTTATGCGGTAGCATATGCGATTGCATAACAGGTATGCGGTCCGCATACCGGCCGCATAATTTGGCCTCCAAAGCTGGGTGTTACTGACCTGTTCTGCGGTCATTATGCGGTCCGCATACTTGTTCTGCGATCGCATAATGCATCGCAAAACAGGTCTGCGGTCGCATAGTGCGCCGCAGATTTTTCTCAAATCTTGCCCTCCTCTTGTTCTACTTTGCGACCATTGTGCGGTCCGTAGAGTGATTCTGCGACCGCATAGTGGTCANATTTTCAACCCAATCCTTACCCATTTGAATTAACAATCTTTCCACAACCTTATTGGTATGTATACATAATACTCTTACACCCGAGAATCATACTATTAATCACCCATCTTTACTTCAATCCCGAAATTGAAGAATTGGGGAAAGCAATTCTTACCTCTTTGAAGCCCTAGCAAGATCCTTGTGAAATCTTCAAACCTTGAACAAGAATTGATGGATAAATGACCAAGTCTTCACTTTCTCTCTCTAAAATGCACTCACCTCTCTCTAAAATATCAGATTTTGGCTAAAAAATGAGCTTCAGGGGCTATAAATCGAAGTTGGGTCGGGTCAAAAATTAGAAAGAATGGAAGCTCCGACGCAGTTATGCGGTAGCATATGCGATTGCATAACAGGTATGCGGTCCGCATACCGGCCGCATAAT
Organism: Nicotiana otophora; assembly: GCA_000715115.1. Taxonomy (NCBI): domain Eukaryota; kingdom Viridiplantae; phylum Streptophyta; class Magnoliopsida; order Solanales; family Solanaceae; genus Nicotiana; species Nicotiana otophora. The sequence continues at coordinate 60,818 of AWOL01S0022151.1, read as the reverse complement.
TTGGCCTCCAAAGCTGGGTGTTACTGACCTGTTCTGCGGTCATTATGCGGTCCGCATACTTGTTCTGCGATCGCATAATGCATCGCAAAACAGGTCTGCGGTCGCATAGTGCGCCGCAGATTTTTCTCAAATCTTGCCCTCCTCTTGTTCTACTTTGCGACCATTGTGCGGTCCGTAGAGTGATTCTGCGACCGCATAGTGGTCACAGAAATGACCATTTTCCGACAAAATTTTCCTTTACACTTCGGTGCATTGTTTAACCCAAAAAGTCCGAGCCGCGGCGAGTTTTCTATAATCTCTGTACTAATTGATCTACCTTGGCACCACCAAAACTTAATTTCCTTAGCAAAATTTCTCCGAGGTCGTTACACATAAGTTAGCATCCGGTCAACCTTTTCAACTTAAATTCTAAACCTTGGAAGTAAGCGCTCCAAATCATTTTAAAATATCACTGAACCCAAACTAATTACCCCGGTAAGCCAAATAACAACTATAATTCACAATTTGAGTAGTAAATGGGGGAACGTGATTGCAATAGTCAAAATGACCGGTCGGGTCGTTACAAAAAGTTTGAAAGCTTAATGAGTTTTAAGAATTTACTGATGTTGAATTTATTGACACCGGGTTCGCATTTTGGTTTTGGAGCCCGGTATAAGTCCACTATAATATTTATGACTTGTCTACCGAATTTGGTGAAAAACATAGTTGATTTGGCGTGATTCGGACACCCGGTTGTGAAAATATAAGTTTTAATGTTTTCTTGAAAATTTCATTCGATTTGGGTTCAATTCGTAGTTTTAGGTGTTATTTTGGCAATTTGATCGCGCGAGCAAGTTAGTATGATATTTTAGGACTTGGGTGCATGTTTGGTTTGGAGCCCCGAGGGTTCGGGTTAGTTTTGGGTGGTTAACGGATCATTTTTGGACTTGGAAAAAACTACAGAAATCTGCTTTCGGTATCCTTCTTCGCGTTCGCGAGAGAGGTCTCGCATTCGTGAAGAAGAAACTGGAGATAGACGAAATTGTGTTTCGCGTTCGCGACAGAGGGAACGCGTTCGTGAAAGGTGAAAGTGCAAAGCTTCGCGTTCGTGAAGGGAACGCGAAGGGGAAACGGCCGGGGAGGAATTTGCCTTCGCCTTCGCGAAGGACATCTCGCATTCGCGAAGGCCAAGCCAGGCAAGCATCGCGTTCGCGAAGTAGCCCTCGCGTTCGCGAAGAGTAAAATTTGGACAGCACAAATTGTGCTTCGCGAACGCGAGGCACTAACCGCGTTCACGAAGGGTAAAAATTCGAGAAACAGAACTTAAGTTCTCGGAAATGGGATTCGTCCCATTTTCAACCATTTCCCATTTTTGAGCTCGGGTAAGGCGATTCTTGGGCGATTTTCATGGGAAAATATTGGGGTAAGTGTTCTTTATCCTATATTGATTATATTTCATGATTCCATACTCATTTATATCATGAATCCGTAAAATTTTGGGAGAAAAATTAGGTTTTTATAAAATCTTCCAAAAAACAAAAATTTAAGATTTGAAAGTCCATTTGATATCGGAATTTGATAATTTTTATATGGTTAGACTCGTCTGGGAATGGGTGTTCGGATTTCGTAAGTTTTTTCGAGATTTGAGACCTGGGCCCCACTATCAATTTTTAAAGTAAATTTCAGATTTTTATCCGCAAAAATTAGTAAATTCATATGGAATTAATTCCTATGATTCGTATTGAGTACGTAGAATTGTTTGTGAATAGATTTGAAACTTTTGGAGTCAAATTTAAAAGGAAAAGTTATGGTCGAGTAATTGATTGAAATTGCAAAGCGAGGTAAGTGTCGTGGTTAATCTTGACTTGAGGGAATAGAACCCTTAAATTATTTGTTATGTGAGATGCATGTGAATCACGTATAGGCAAGGTGACGAGTGTCTATACATAGTCAAATTAATTATTTGCATAATTACTTGAAAAATCATAAATCGTTTTAAATCATGAATGAATTATTATATTAATTTTTTCACTCATATTCTTTGTCAAATATTATTTTATTTCTTGTATTTCCGTAATAATTGTTAAATGCTTATTTGACTTATGTGTCTTAATTGTTATTTGACATTTAGCATATTAAATATTAAACTGCATATTTTCTCTATGATTTTTATAATTAATTGATAATTGTCATTATTTGTTCATAAATAAATTATAATTATTGTGTGTCTCGATGCTTAATAGTTTCTCATTGAACGTGGTACTTATTGGAGTAATTTTTATTATATTTATGAGTTGTTGAAATATATTGGGGTAACTGGTTGCACGCCGCAACGGAAATGAAAGTGTATATATATATATATATATATATATATATATATATATATATTGTGGATCGGATTGCACGCCGCAATAGACTTATTTAAAAGTCTATATTGGGAGATCGGATTGCACGCCGCAACAGACTTAGTTAAAAGTCTATATTGGGGGATCAGATTGCGCGCCGCAAGAGACTTATTTAAAAGTCTATATATACTGGATTAAAATAAATATATGGGAGGATTGAAAGTGAATATGTTGTGTGAGTGGGTTGCACGCTACAAACGAAAATTAATTGAAATAATAATTGGTTATGACTGTTGAGTTGGCTTCAATTATTAAAAAATGAGTTACGTGATTTATTTTTATTATTGTTGTTGTTGTTATTATTGCGTACAGGTTAATGTGAGTGACATGTCTTAGCTTCGTCACTACTTCGTCGAGGTTAGGCTCAGCACTTACCAGTACATGGGGTCGGTTGTACTGATACCGTACTCTGCACTTCTTGTGCAGATTTCGGAGTTGGTCCCAGTGGCGTACCATAAACTTGCTCGGATTTCAGCTACCAGAGGAGACTTGAGGTATAACTGCACAGCGTTCGCAGTTCTAAAGTCCCCGTCTATCTTATTTTAGCTGTGTATTTGTTTTCAGACAGCTTTATTTTATTCAGATTTTTATTTATATTATTCTAGAAGCTCGTGCACTTGTGATACTAAATTCTAGGATGGTATTTAGACAACACTATTTTTATGGATTAATCACTATATTTTAGACTTTACTTCCACATTTGTTTCTTTGTTATTAATAAATTTAAAAATTATTTTAAAAATGGATAATATTATTCTAACGTTGGTTTGCCTAGCAAGTGAAATGTTAGGCGCCATCACGGTCCGAATGTGGGAATTTTGGATCGTGACATGTTTCCATCCCAATTTATAATGTGGTGTTTGACGATTGACATGAAGTTTAAAAAAGAAAGAAAAAAGAAATTAAAACTTATTGTCTAAAAATAAAAAATAAATATTTATTTGGTTATAAATTATATCTTTAAAGTACAATAAAAAATTATATTTAAATTATTTTTAAATGAGAAAATGTGATATTCTTTTTATAAAGATTAAAAATAAAAAACTATGCTACATAAATTAGAATTAGGAGAGTATATGCAAATATTGTACTCAATATTTACAAATACTGAATTCAATTTAATTATTGAACCTCAATATTTACAAATATCGAAATATTTTTGCTTTTTAAAGGTTAAAAGACAGTAACAATTTACCTCTTAACTAACTCCTTGCGAGATTAGCACACTCCATTAGCCTAAATCATGAATGAACATAATTTTGGCAAATTCTTGTCCTTATTGCATCCCTTATTTTTTTCATTTCAGTTTTAGAGTGAACATCTCGTGATCCTTACAACTACTTGTTTTTGTTTGTATTTCAGACAAATCATAGATCCTACCAAATTTATGTCTGTCTTATAAAACGATATGTGACAATATTTGTAGGCCAGCAAAATTTCCCACGGTAGCTCAACGACAAATTTTCTTTTCCCTGTATACACGGTGAAAATTTATCCGAATATTTACATCAAATCATACTAATTTATCATTGTTAAAAAATAAATTAAGATAAAAATAAATATAAATTAACTATAGTTTACTAATAATCATACTATAGTTTTGTAATAATTATGTATGTAAAGATATATATCATACATTTATTGAATTGATTTAAATAGCTCGTACGAATAATATTTATCTTATATACGATATTTGTTTTTTCCTAAGCTCGAATCTCCTAGAATTTAGCGAATTAGCAACCATCCATTCAAAAGTACAAAAGAACAATTAAAAAAATCACTTCTTTGTTGTTTTGTTTCAGAAGGGGTTGTCGGCAATGAAGTTTGGGTAAGAGAGAAGAATATAATTTACTTAAATTGCATCTATAATTTACTTTATTTGATGATATGAATTTATAAGCTCAAGTATAAAAAATTAACCAATTGCACAAGATTTTATGTACGCCACTGACATGAATTAGTGTGGTAATAATGAGCCTTAATTCATAGACCCATCTTGGGATGGCACTAGATCTATTATAGTCCATTTTGGTTTGGGTTAATGATCTCTTTAATATACACACATAAGCTTAAACTAAGTACTCAACAGCTGCTCTTTTGCCATTCCATTTATTTGTTATCTCTTACGATACTGATATTAATTTTTTGATTTCTGTTATTGTTACGAATTTATTGTCTTTTTTTGTTTTTTTTAGTTGTGAGTCTTCCGGAAATAGTCTTTTTACCCCTTCGGTATAGGGGTAAAGTCTGTACTTGTGGAATTCTCTCCCCAAACACCACTTGTGAAATTCTATTGAATTGTTGTTATTGTTGATAGGTGATTGAATCAACTCTTACGTCTTAAACTCGCGATCTGCCAATTAAATTTTTAAGGGAATTAAGTTACGAACACTAACAAAGTAAAGTTTTCTTTACATTATGAGTGAATTTTAGTATGTGATACCAAGTTAGTTACTATTTTTATATTAAACTCAATTTCAAGAAGTCGGGAGATGATAACAAATCACAAGAAATGTAGACTAGACGTATCATCCAATCCACTAGCTCCAGCCTTCAGGTTATGGGCGATTTGCACAAATTAAAATTATTTAGTGCCAACACTTATATTTTTATCCCGTTAAGAAATATTTTGAAAAAATAGTCTCACTTTGATATTTTAAAGTATGCTGTCAGAATTTTAAAGTACGCTATCAAAATTTGAAGCATGCTGCTAGAATTTTGAAGCACACTATCAGAACTGTACTTTAAAATTCTTACGCAAGGCTATTTTTTCAAAACTTTTCTTGATAGTATCAAAATATAAACGATAGTTATAAAAACTGTTATTGTCTGGTTAATAGGTAGTTTTTCGTGACATTGTGAATAGAAGGGACTTAGAATTACAGGCTTCTATTGGGCTTCCCAATAGAAATGAATCGCCTTAGTGTTCCCTAATTAACTCAAATAGCCGCCCATCTAGTTGTTTAAATTAAAAATAATCGGTATATGTATAATTCATATATTATATATATATATATATATATATATATATATAAATGTGTATAAGCAATGTAGAATTTACTTACACCGAATAGAAAAAGTAAATAATGAATCTCGCCAGACTATTTGTATTAAAATCCTTTGCTTTCTTTACTTTCACTATGAACTAAATTATAGTAGTAGTTAAAAGAATTTTTTTTAATTTCTTAAATAGTAATTGTGCCGTTTAATTTTAGTAGAATAGAGTAATTTAATTATATTTATTTAAATAAAGAAGAAAGAGAACAGATATCGGAGGAGGCGAGAAGTGATCATGATCAACACAATTAGATTAGTTTGTAAAAACGAAAAAAACATATATGAAAACAAAATCTTAATGTGTCAAAACTAATCCTTCAAATGTTGGAGTAGCTGCAAAATCTTCCTTTGCTGGCCATAAAACTCAAGATAGGTACTTGCATGTACCATAACCTAAAAAATCACAAACAAATAAAAGACAACCATGAGTCAGTCATCAATAATAAGAAAAACCGTTCCAACTATGTTACAAGGAAAAACATGTTGGATTTAAACGTGCGATAAAAGGACAGTCCGGTACACTAAGTTCCCACTAAGCGAGGGGTCCGGGAAGGACCGGACCATAAGGGTCTGTCTATTGTACGTAGTCTTACCCTACATTTCTGTAAGAGGCTGTTTTCACGGCTCGAACCTGTGACCTCCGGGAAACATGACAACAACTTTACCAGTTACACAAAGACTCCTCTTTCATTTAACTCGTGTACATTAATAGTGTACATAAGTTCTATAGTATTAATATATTTTAACATGTTATAGCTGGTTGTCTACCTTACTTTTCAGGTTACTATTTTAATTTGTTACCTAAAAAATCCTTTAGCTGACCTAACAGCGTAAAAAAACCTTTTTGCGTTGTCAATTGAAAGAGCTTTTACGTTATCAATGTTGTAACATGTTATAAAATGTTATAACCTTATTATGGATGGTTACATGTAAAAATTATTTTGATCTCTTACCTGTAAAGAATCTTTTAGGCAACTTAATCGTACAAAATCAATGTGAAGAATTTTTACGTCATGAATGTATCTTAACATGTTATATATAGCACGTTACTTGCCTTACTATTATTTTTTACTAATCTGGGTGTTCTGATAATGTAAAAATTCTTTTCCACTATCGTTGTATAAAGTTTTGGATTCTTACTTGGATCAGCAAAGACGATGACAGCAGAGCCCGAAAAATCACAGTTGAAGTCGTTGCGGCCCTTAGTTTGATAGTAAGAATTCATGACAAAGGAAGCATGAGATCTAACAGTGTTGGGATTAAAGCAAAGACCTCCAACTTGAACAGGGCGGCAGTCCACACCTTGATTAGTGCATATCCAGTCTAAATTGGCTTGTAATTGTGCATCTGTTGCCTCTGGCTTTGGCATGCAAAATTTCTTGCCTAGAACTGGTTTTGGAATTGGCTGTGCAGGGAGTTTTAGCGCTGGCTTTCCTGGTCTTGGAACATGAGGCTTTGCGGGGTGTCTTCGGCCTCTTGGCAATGGCTGTGGCTGTGGCAATGCTGGTTGTGGAAGAGGCTGTATTCATCAAAGTAACAAAACTTATTAACAAATTAGAGTTTAAGTTGTACGTATTCACTGTATTTTAAGATGTGATAATAGGTCAGGGGGTGGCAAACTTATTCTTTGACAATATGTGAAGTTACCTTTGGTGGCAGTGGCAGTGGCTCTCCTTTCATGATTCCAATACTATACACTTGTGTAAAATCAGGCCTAAACAATCCAAAATTCCTCTCAGCAGCAGAACCTGGTTTAGTATTCTCATTAAACAAACCAAAAATATAAGTCTCAATCTTCCTATGTGGCATTAATGGTGTCCCTGCCCCAGAAACATATTTCCTAAGCAATCCACCATTATAAGAAGCTGCATTTTCCACAGTACATTGTGGCTCAAAACTTTCACCTAAAGAAGGCCACCCTGTTTCAGCTGCAATAATTTCCACATCTCCATATCCAAGTCTCTTCATTGACATATACACAGCATCTAATAACATATCAAACATGTTTGTGTACAATTTCTTTGTAAACCTATCAAAAACTCCCTTCTTTTGTTTAAACAAAAGGAAATCAACTTGTTGTGGATTGTAAGCAAAATATGGATATGGATTCACCATAAAAGGTCCTTTCGTTTCGCGTAAAAATTGTAACATTGGTGCTAAAATACCAACATCCCATCCTGGTCTAAATTTTGCCATACTTGGTGGATTTGATGATAATAAAATTCCTAAAGAATGTGGTGTTGATACTTTGATATTATTAATACCACATTGAATTAGTGCTTGATAAAAGGTCCTCATAGCAGGGACTAATTTATTTTGTACTTCTGGTGTTTCCCAATGGAGAATCTCATTTCCTATAGCAATAACATCAATTTTGGTTTGTGGGTAAAATGGCTTAATATTTGCTTCCACATAACTCTTAGCATAGCCTATGTCCAACAATTTAGGAATTTCACCATTTGGGACAGTGACAGTAACTGAGATTCCTGTGTTGGCAAAAGCTCTTAAGATATCTGGATTAACGTCGAAAATCTTGATTTTGTCGATTATGGTTTTGTCTTTGAGAAATTGAGCAACTTGAGATGGTGGAGGTAGGTTGTTGCCAAGGGTGCCATAGTTAACACCTATGGAGGAAACATAAGGAAAACATTGAATAAAGATAGCTGAAATGAACAAGAAGGAAAGGAATGGAGATGTTTTTTTGTTAGACATCTCCATTGTTTTTGTACAAGGTTGTTATTGGCAGAGGAAGAATGCAATAGGACATTTATAGAAGGGAAAAGAAAAATAGAGGGACATATTTATTTGTATGGTTTTGCGTTAAATACGACGTTGGACTAATGAATGGAAGAGATTGGAGTTCAGAGTTTGAGGAATAGAAAAACTTGTCAGGTAACAAATGTCAAAGGGCAGCTTAAGATGCGCAAAACTATAGAAAAATGTCCAAAAAATGGCAATGGAGCACATCGTCTTGTTTCTAATAGTAACTTCTATAACTATTTTTTTTTTCTTGGAGTTGGAATTAGCCATGAATAAATGGAGTGGTGGAAGAATGATATGTGAAGTGCGGTCAAATCTATCTATAACAACTTTGTTTGTTCTAATAACTGCTATAGAGAGATCTGACTTTGGTAAGACAATCGAATCAATTTTTAGAAGAGCAAAATCGAATCAAATCTCAAGTGTTAAAACAATCGAATGGTAGCATCAAACCAAATTTGTTTACATTGATTTATTTCTTCGATTTTATCCAACTTAAGCACATGTTACTACGTCACTGAACAGTCCCCTATTGGAACTTTTTCCATGTTTCCCGCGGGGGGGGGGGGGGAGAGATGTTTTTTGAGGCTTGTGCAGTTCACTAAACAAGAACTGGTTCAGTAACGTCAAGGAATCCTGATGAAAAGCTTTGCTATTCGTTAAGTAGATTCAAGGAAATGCACTTTGCCTATATGCGTCCAACCGACAGAAAATCTAGATCCATAGTCATTTAAAAGTTGGGTTTCAAAAATCATTGCAAAAATGCAATATACATCTAGTTAATTGTGCTAGAAATCAATCAGACAATACAAATTTATGCATCCTTTTTGAGAATTGAATATCAAGAAACAGAATCAAGCATTACTTTTAACTGAATGAGACTTTCTGTCATTCATTGCTGATAAAAAGAACTGGCAATAAATATGATACAAATACAAAATGGACTTGCATGATAATAATACTTCCCTTGCTAGTAGGATGCTCAATTCATGTCTCTTTGGAGGGGTCAGGATGAGACTATGATGAGAGAATAGTTTCATCTACCTTTCAGCACACGCTGGATGTCAAAAAAAAAAAAAAAGAAATATCGTTAAAAGCTGGACACATAGTATAAAGGTACTGTTGTTGCTTGCAAAATGATAAAACTCAATCATTTCATATTACAAGTGTGAATATGGTCCCATAAGGGAGACAACATAGTTAAGTGGTATATTAGTTATGTGACGAGAAGTGCAGAGACAAATATATACATACACATGCTTATAAGAGAAAGGAAGAAAATAAAGTCTAAAGAACTTACTTTGTCCCTCTGATTCACTGCTTGGCGCTGTCTGCTCGGAATGCTGCCTGATTCTGGTATTGCTTCTGAAGTATTTAGCTTATGAAATGTCTGCAAAGCTTTGGTAACAAATGGGCGAACTATATTTGCCTCCATTGCAGAGAGATTTTTAAGCTGTGAAGTTTCGGGTTAATATATTAGATTTTATAAGGGTCTACATTTCTTCCTCAAATAGCAAAAAGCAATTCCACTATAGAAAATCCCCTAAACCCACCCCCACCCACCACCAAAAGAAAAAGAAGAAATTACTATATGTCTTTCCCTCTCCACTCTCTCCCAAATCATTGTCTCAAATGAAACAGTTCCACTTCATTATCTTATTGGAAGCTATGGTAAACGATACATGTGTTTCTTCACCTTAGGCAAGGAGGTTTTGTATAGAAAAACTTCAAATCAATAGTCAGACTTCTATTTCTTTTGGCCATTCTCATCAGGCACAAAGTTATCACAGAACAAGTGAGCAGTTTCTAAGTAGAAATATATGTTCCTTTCCTCTAATGCCGAGTAGCCCTAGATATGCAGGGGAGAATAATTCCTGTAATACATAACCAGACTTATATATTTCTTTCATTATACAATGTACTACATCTACTAGATCAAATAGAATTGACTTTCTCAATGAGTACACCCTATCATCCACTGCATTTTGAGCATCAGCTGAATTTGCAGTATTGAGTAAATCCTATAGAATGGATGGCAATTGTGCTTCCATATTTAAAGAGACAAGACCTGGTGTAACTAAATCAGTACAAGGCCTCCTTTTCTTCTTTAACACCCCCCCTATCGTATGTTACTTCAGTTCTCATTTTTGTAACATGACTAAGATATTGATCATCAAAATGACACATGCATCAGAATGAAAATAGCATTTTTCAGAAGAGATGAATAAGTATACCCTCAACGCGTATGTGACCTCCTTAGAAATTATCTCCAAACCAGTTCCAATTTTGTGAAACCGCACATCCTTAATATCTTCAATAAGAGACCTCACCTATTCCACATGTTTGATTCAGAGTTCTGGGTGAACTACTAAACATTTAAGCCAACAGAATAGAGTAAATAACCGAGCTCACCATATAGATGTCAGGAATATCTTCACGCGCACTAAATCATTGAATATTATCATCAGTAGACCAACATGATAAACCATGGTATAAAAATAGAAACTACTTACTGATCAAAAAGAAGCCTCGAGATCTCAAAGTAATGAAATGGTAATGATTGGAACTTTTCAGAGTCCCTTTCAGCTTCCAGAACTTGGGTTAACTTTTCTAGTCGACAAAGCAGAGATTAATAAGAACTAAGAACTCAACAAGTACAATCTGCATGCATAAATGATAGAGCAATGAATATGAAATTTCTATTGGAATTGAGATGATTCACAGAGGGAAACCTTATCATTTCTGGCCAAAACTTGATGAGTGAGGGGGTGACAGCAGTCATTATCATGTTATCAAAAATTAATTAATTAACCATCTGGTTATCCGATACATAATAGAGTGGGTTTATCTTGGTTGAAGTAATACCACTCGTATACTGCTGACAGATTGAACTTCTCCTGCTGTTTTAAATAAACATTAGTCCCCAGCTTTTGTCAAGGAAGGGATGTTCTTGAGATTTATCAGGTAATTCAAGCACCAAGAAAGTTGTTAGAGGAATGGGATTTCATCTTTTCAGTTAGAGGTGCGATTGAGGATAATTTAACCAAGGGCTAAGTAGTACTAGACATTAATTTGTCTATTAGCAAATGGCTGATATGACGTTCTTTTTCAGCTTACAAGTTGGGTGAAAGCTTCATTTTCAGCAGCACTATAAAGCTTTCCCAACAGTAAAAGCATTTTGCTCCATGCAGGTGTTCTCTAAGCGTTCTATTTCCTAAAACCAGTGAATACTCAATTTGATGCATTACTTTATTCTAATGCATTCCAACAACAGTTCAGTAATTTTACGTCTCTAACTGAGACTAATATATCAATTTGCTTTCTAAGAAAAACAAGAAGTTATAGATTTAGACCATGGCAATCTTTCTACCAGTATATTACCAATACTACAATCTCCTTTACAAACTATAAAGAAAAAGTTAGTCAAAACTACAAGGTACGTACAAGAATTGAGAATTCTTGGTGATGAAAAACTGCTAATCCGACCAACGTTGTAAGCAGATGCCCTACCTAATCCATTTCGAATCCAGCCAGAGGTATTCGAGCCTTGTTACATACTAAAATTCTAAAGAAAAGCGACCCCAGTCCCTCCTCAGCCCAGGTCAAAGGTCTTCCCCCTACCCCTTTTTCTTTTCAGGGCAAGGTCAAGTTCGTTACGGTCAGCAAATTAGCCTCACATTGTATTGACAGTGATTCACATCCCCTCCTTAGGTCTGCCTAACCTAATTGGTGTGAGCAATCATCCATAATGAAAGCACCTGTAGATAGAAGTTGTATGTCGACTGGTGAGCTCATTCTCTATGCCGTCTAGGCTCTACAATGAAGTTGGTTGCCCGCCGGCTTTCTTTTTCATGCCTGAAATGGCTTTGCAGGTATCAGCCTCCCACAGAGATGGCCTTGTGGTCAACTTCTATTCTGTGTGTTGGAAGGTTTGTCTAGATCTCTTTCTGTGTCAACTGACACAATATTCGAGACAGGACAGGCTTTTGACGGCCACAGAAACAGCGTCCCTCTCTATCTATCTAAGGGATGGAAAGGCAGAAGTCTTTGGTGTCCCCTGCAATCAAGAATTGGGGCCTCATAGTAGCCAATATGCTTTTCACTCGTGCATTTCTTCATTCAGGGTTTAATATTCTGGTGTCTTAGGCATAGAGGAACCACACCAATCCATTCCGAACTCGGTGGTTACACTACAAGTACATGTTCAGCTTCAAACAAAGAGCTAAAATTTGGAAATGTAAGCAAACAGGAATCAGTGCACTGTCGAACTAGCAGCAAATATATAACAACTACTACTATCCCTCAACCCAAACAAGTTGAGGTCGGGTATACGAAGCCACTTTACCATTCTACTCTATTTTGGCCCGTCTCTATTCCAATACTGAACCTTTGTCTTAGGGGTGCTCTAGATTTCAGACTTAATCTTATACGGATATACAAGTTGAGCTAACAACAACTAACTTAGTAAAATAGCATCTCTAACAGTTTCTCCACAATATAGAAGATACAATAAGCAAATCCGAATCAAAACTTAAATCAACTGAGCGCAGCACTTGGAAGCACAGATTAGTATAGTCATCCAACAACTAAAACTTACCAACGGACATCCATTCAGGAGGTCTGATAGTACATTTCCCTCTCTTTTTCAAAGCAACTGCTAACCAGAGAGGCACCTGTGTTGCTATTTGTGGACGGAAAGGTCCAAAATCTCCCTGTCAATCAGTACATTTAAAACAAAATCAGCATAAATAACACAAACACTACGTGAATGAATTTAGTTACTAAGGGGTCGTTGGGTTCGGAAATAAGTTATCCCGTGATTAATTATCCAGAATTAAATATACCACCCTCCCATAAGGAGCCCCATAGGGATAAAAAAATAATACAATCCCGGAATAACTAAACCGGGATTAGTACCACGATTTTATCTCAACCAAACATGGTATAAACTCATCTCAAATTTAATTCTGGTATTAATTATCCCCCACACCAAACGAGCCCTAAAGGAGGAGAATAATACAGATATAAGATGGAGAGGTTCCAATCTCATGTTTGGCACAATTTCAATCGTTTCATCTTCCGCTAGAAACTCCAACTGCATAATTGAGAAACAATAAAAGTTGAAAATCCACCGCTCCGACATATAGATTAAGAACACGAAACAACACAAAAATCAAATAAAATTTCCCAAGTTAATTGCACTTAAACAGATCCGGATCTAGGATTTTAACCAGTGCATGAAAATTAGTGTGTGTGTGTGTATCTTAAGAACATAATTCAACATAAAATCAAATGAAAAAATCATGATATAATTTGCACGGAAGTCAAGTAAACGAACCTCAGCTGCTGAAAATGCGAAAGCGTGAGGATCAGATTGGCTACCCATTTGCTGCTTATCTTTTGCTTGCAAGTAAAATTCGGGATTTGAGTACTGAAGCTGAGTTTCTAAGCCCTAGTTTACTAATGGCGGGAAATATCAAAAAATGGTGAGACTGAATAGGCAAAATGGATCGTGTTCTCACGTGATGTGCGGACAAAATATGCTTTTACAAATTTGACTAGAGGCAAAATTTAAATAAAATAAAACTTTAACGTTAAAATATTTTAGAACTTGTAATCTTCAATATTCATAACATTTTATTATTATAAGAAGATATTATTGCACACAAATTTATAGTCCAACATCGCATCTGCATAACCATAATTTTACACAACAGTATTTATGCATACGGTATACAAATATACAATATTATATAAAAATATATAATAATATATAAAAGGTGTTTCATTATACAAAATTATACAAAAAATATGTTTGTCTCCTTCGAACTTCAGCTCACAAAGCTTCGTCCGAGATGGTCAAAAATATCACCAAATATGTCTCTAAGCAGGGGTGGCACGTGGGCCGGTCTGGGCCCTAAACGGGTCAAGTAGGCCGGTTCAAATAGTCCCGATTCTGATTTTGAACTGGTCCCTAACTAAACAGGTCAAACGGTTCCGGACTAAACGGTTTTTTTTTAGGAACCGGCTCGGGACCGGGCCTACGAACTCATGGTCCCGGGCTAAGTGAGCCCAGTGACTAAAATATTAATTTATTTTTTTAAAATTAGAATTGAAATTAGAAACAAAAGGATTTTAAAAAAAAAATCTAAGGCAATGCCTTGTAAATTTTATCATAGAATTGTGACCTATACTTTTTAATTCAAAATTTAAAGACAAAAATATTATAAAGAGATATTCAAAGCAATGCATTGTAATTGTATTATAGCATTAAAAAAATATGGCAATATCTTTCTTAGTCTTCCTCCCTCCTATGGAATGAGCACAACAAGGTGCTAATACCACCGTTGAGAAGAAAAAAAACTAATCAATATGTTCCAAAATACAAGTTACATAATATATAGTAATTTTTGTTCATACAAGTTACATGGTATCTCTTACAAACTTCATAACTCCTTCAATGTTCGGAGGAATTTCCGTTGGTGGTGGCAGAAAAGTAGCTTGGTCATCGCCGCTTCCATTGTCGGGTGAATCAGCATCCTCCGCAATTCAACTAGCAGTTATTTGTAAGCTTCGTCTTCCTCTGGTTGTGATTCAGTAAGTCCAAAATTTCTCATATTCGAACGGATCCAATATCTGAAAAGTACTGATTTTTCCAAGCTCTCCCTCATAGACGCTCTATAATCACCAAGTTGAAATCTTACTTTAGTGAAAGCGCTTTTCGATGCCACTATTGAAGCTTGAATAGTTAAAATATCTCGGGGCATCCTTGAAAAAACTGGAAAGTATTTTCTTTGTTCTTCCACCATTGCAAAAGATTAAAGGAGTCGTCGGGATTCACTTCCTCAATTTCCTGCGACAAATAAACTTCAAGCTCATTTATTATAAAAAATCATTACTACTAAAACCTTGAGAACCCCTAAACCCCGCCCAAGCACTAAGTGCTCTTGCTCCTAGACCTTGTGGTTAAAACAAAGTTGGGGGGAGGGGAGATAAATGGCTATTTTCTAATTAGCCAACTGCTATTTTTTGGGCAGCTCAACGACTATTTTCTAAATAGCTAATATTTTTTTTTTATTAAACTGACCGTTGGGACCGTTTGGCCCGCCAAGGGACTGGTCCGATCCCAGTCCCTGACGGGCCAAACGGTCCCGGTCCTACCGGTTCCAAAGCCAAGAACTGGCCCACAAGACCGGCCCAAGCCCACATATACCAGTCCTATCGGTCCCGACCCACTTAGCCCGTTTGAACCGTGGTCCTGGGCCGGTCCCGGTCCCGAACCGTCCCACCCTTATCTCTAACTTTAGGACATGCTTCACCCAAACAATTTCACTAAATATTAATAATACCTATTCGATTTCCTTCAGTAATACTTGACTTCACACACGAAATTTGATTAATTTGTTTATTCAGATATGATGATTTAGGACCCGTTCCATAGATATTTTCTCGAACTTTTTTGAATTTTTTTTCAAAAATATATTTGTTCATGAAATTTTGGAAGTTTTGGGGAATTTTTCGAAAATTTGTTTTTCAAAAATCACTTTTTCAAAATTTTCAGAAATTTTTGTTTCCCCAGTCATAAAATTACAACACTTTTTCAAGTAAAATATATGTCCAAAATATAATTTCAGATACTATTTTTCAACTTAACTTCAAATACTATTTTTTTTCAAAACTTCAATTTTTTTGTCCAAACGCCTTCTTAATCATTTTCACAGTGGAAGAGAACAGATAGTTTACATGGAAAAGTGGATCCAATCTTCTTCTTTTTTTCTATATAAAGGCCTGATCAATTATTTTCATAATATGTAATTTCCATCATTCTCCGTAACAATATTATATCCCGATATACCATAGTTTTGAAGTGGTTACTTTTTGACAACAATATTTTTGACCAATGTTGAATAATCGAGCTTCTGTCAACCTTTTTTTTTTGGACTAGGTTTACCCACTTGATTCGGTATTCGTATTTGCGAGCACCTAATTTTTGACTATATTTAATTTTTTATCACCTTCTACTATGTAAATATTTTCAGAAATTTAATATATATTTTTTAGCTTTGATATATTTTTTTATATATAGGTTAAAAAATAATAAAAAATTAAAAGGTCAATTATTATTATTAGTATTATTTTTATTTTTATTTTAAAATAAAATAAATTAAAAAACTGAAAGAAAATTAAATATATATATATATATATTTAAAACATTTGGATGGGAATAAAAAAATAGAAAAAGTAGAAATATAGAATTAAAAAAGTAAAAGTAAGAGTAGGTGAAAATTGTTTAATAAAAAAGTAAAAGAAAGTGAAAAATTAAAAAAATTAAAAGTAAAAGAAAGTGGAAATTTAGAAAATGAAAAGTAAAAGAAAGTTGGAATTAAAAAATAAAAGTAAAGGTAGCTGATTTTTTTTTTTTAAAGTCAAAGTAAATGAAAATTAAAAAAAAAGTAAAATAAGTAAGAAATAAAAAAAAAGTAAAGAAATGTGGGAATTTAAATATAATAAAAGTAAAAAAAATGAGAAATTAAAAAATAAAAGAAAAGGAAATTGGGGAATTATTTTTTTTTTTTAAGAAAAAAAATGGGAAATGAAAATTTTTTTAATTAAAAAATAATAATAGAAAAAAAAAAAAAAAAATCCGAAAAAATCATAAAGTTTTTCTATAAATAGGAGAGAAAGGAAAAAAGAAAGGGGGAGAATGAAAGGAAAAAAAAGAGAGGAGGGAATTGAGAGAAATATTTTTTCTTTCCTCTACGCTAAGGGAATTTCTATTCGTGTCATTCTTTCACCGTCTTTCACCGCCCTTTAATACCAAAATTCCAGCCAAGATAATTTCATAGAAACATGTTGAAAATTAGTCCCGAAACCATCGCTAGAGTAAGGTGATGTTCGAGTTTGCCGGTTCGAGGTCCTGGTTGATGGCTCGTTCCGAGAGTTCTGCTTCAGGAGCTTCCATATCATTGTACGCAGCAGAAAAGAAATTTAGCAAAAGAGAGGTCCACTCTTCTTCTTTATTATTACCTTGACAATATAATTTCTTTTGTGTGTGTGATTTGTAGCCTATTAGTTTTCTCTTGTTGTTATATTACAATTAAATAAAATTTTTAAGTTTTGATGTGTACCGGAAGTTTGCAAGATTAATAATAGATTATCTTATAATATGGGCTATTAGATGAGACAACTGGCCGTTTTGGGTTTCAGATTTATTTGTTTAAGTTAATGGTTGATTTTTAAACTTTTGTTGCTAAGGTTTTCATGTTTGTTAGATTATTGCCAAGAACTTCAAAAATATAAGTTTCATTTTTTTTGTCCAATAAGTTTTAACATAGGGTCTCTACTCCCTAGTTCCCTAGTTGATAATTTTGCAACATAGGGTCTTCACTCCCTAGTTGATGATTTTACAACATAGGGTCTCACTCCATAGTTGATGATTTTTGGACATAGGGGCTCCACTTCATAGTCTCTTTTTCAATATAGGGTATTCACTCCCTAGTTGATGATTTTAGACATAGGGTCTCCACTCCCTAGTCTCTTTTCCAACATAGGGTCTCCACTCCCTAGTTGATTTTATTTTAGACATGGGGGCTCCACTCTCTAGTCGATTTTCCAACATAGGGTCTCTACTCCCTAGTTGATATTTGTAGACATAGGGTCTCCACTCCCAAGTCAATTTTTCAATATAGGGTCTCCAATCCCTAGTTGATGAAGTTTAGATATAGGGTCTCCACTCCCTAGTCGCTTTTCCAACATAGGGTCTCCACTCCCTAATTGATGTTTTTAGACATAGGGTCTCCACTCCCTAATTGATGTTTTTAGACATAGGGTCTCCACTCCCTAGTCGCCTTTCCAACATAGGGTCTTCATTCCCTAGTTGATAATTTTTAGACATAGGGTCTCCACTCCTTAGTCGTTTTTCCAACATAGGGTCTTCACTCCCTAGTCGCTTTTCTAACATAGGGTCTCCACTTCTTAGTTGATGATTTTTAGACATAGGGTCTCCACTCCCTAGTTGTTTTTCCAACATAGGGTCTCTACGCTATAATTGATGTTTTTAGATATAGGGTCTCCACTCCCTAGTCGTTTTTCCAACATAGGGTCTTCACTCCCTAGTTGGAGTTATTTTAGACATAGGGTCTCCTCTCCCTAATTGATGATTTTTAGACATAGGGTCTCCACTCCCTAGTCTCTTTTCCACATCGGGTCTCCAATCCCTAGTTGATGTTTATTTTAGATATGGGTTCTCCACTCACTAGTCTCTTTTCCAACATAGGGTCTCAACTCCCTATTTGGAGTTATTTTAGACATAGGGTCTCCACTCCCTAGTCGTTTTTTCAACATATGAGTCTTCACTCCCTAGTTGATTTTTATTTTAGACATAGGGTCTCCACTCTCTAGTCGCTTTTCCAACATAGGGTCTCTACTCCCTAGTTGATTTTATTTTAGATGTAGGATCTCCAATCCCTAGTCTCTGTTTTCTTGGGGTGCACAATCCCGACTTTTATTGCTTTCAATAAAGAAGTAGTTTAGAATTTTGTTACAATAACTCACGGAATTTTTCTAGTGCAAACCAGGGCAGAAATATTTTGTTTTTTTGTTTGTTTTGGTGTTTGAGTAGGTTTTACCTCGAGGCACAGAGTTCAAGATGACCAAAAGAAGAAGTCTCAATTCAGAATAAAAGAAAAAAAATAAGTGAATCCAAAATGCAAAAGCAGTTAAAAGAAATGGAATGCTCAAGACATGATTGAAGCCACGGGTATTGGAATCCCGTTTTGATTAGAAGAATCTATAGAACAATGAACTAGAACCTACAGGCAGTGAGCATCAAGGTTTAGATCAGGGTCTGCATGAAGAACTAGTCAAGACTCAAGATCAAGTTTCAGAAGACCCGTAGATAAGAATCTTGTAACTCATAATTGATAGGCTTGTTTAGTTTCTTTTTTATTTTGATATAATAGCAGGATCGCGGGCCGGAGCGTCGATGGAACCTCACTCGACTCCTCAACTCATCATTCCAACTTTCTCCTTGAACTATACGCGACCCGATTCCCCTATAACCCGGGATATGTAGGCTATCCCAAATCAGGACTCGGTTGTACCCTATCTTTTATTTCTTTTCCTTTTGAATAATGGTTTGGTCAAAAATTAGTCACATGGCTCACCTAATCTACGCCTGGAAACTTTTTATGTTTCCAAGCAAAGAGGGGCACCTGCGAGCACCTAATTGTTGACTATATTTGAATTTTTATCACCTTTTACTATGTAAATATTTTTAAAAATTTAATATATATTTTTTAGCTTTGTTACACACACACACACACACACACACACACATATATATATATATATATATATGGTAAAAATTAATAATAATTTAAAAGGTTAATTATTACTATTAGTATTATTTTTATTTTTATTTTTATCTTTATTTTAAAATAAAATAAATTAAAAACCCGAAAAAAAGAATTTGTTTTTAAAAACAAAATTCTGATGGGAATAAAGAAAAGGAAAAGTTGAAATATAAAATTAAAAAGTAAAAGTAAAAGTGGGTGGAAATTGTTTAATAAAAAGTAAAAGAAAGTAAAAAATTAAACAAATAAAAGTAAAATAATGTGGAAATATAAAAAATAAAAAGTAAAAAAAAGTTGAAATTAAAAAATAAAAGTAAGGGTATCTGATTTTTTTTTTAATTTAAAAAAAGTAAAAGTAAGTTGAAATTAAAAAAAAAAGAAAAGTAAAATAAGTGGAAAATTTAAAAAAAAAGTAAAAAGGTGGGATTTTAAATATAATAAAAGTAAAAAAGTGAAAAATTAAAAAATAAAAGTAAAGTAAAGTGGGGAATTATTATTATTTTTTAAATAAGAAAAATGGGAAATGAGAATTCTTTTTAATTAAAAATAAAATAAAAAAATCATTAAAAAAAATGAAAATTCCGAATTTTTTTATATAAATAGAAGAGAAATGCGAGGAGAGAAGGAGGAGAAGAAGGGAAAAAAAGAGAGGAGGGAATTGAGAGAAATTTATTTTTTTTCTTCTAGGATAAGAGAATTTCTATTTGTGTCATTCTTTCTTCGTCTTTCTTTCAAAACAACCGTAAAATACCCCAAAATCCAGCTTCAAAACACCAAAAATCAGCCTAAAAAAATATCGTCAAAAGCCAACGCCGAAGTGAAGTCGCGTTAGAGTTCCATCATTTGAGGTCCTAGTTAAGCGTTGGTTTTGAATTTTTGCTGTTTTGGAGCTTCTCTTTCACTGTATCTGCTGGGAATTTTAGCAATAAAGGTTCATCCTCTCTTTAAACTTCTCTTTGAATTTATCATGTTGGATGTTTATTTGTTAGAATAGAGTCTGCTAGATTACATTGATATAAATGCTCATTAGTTTGATTATTTGCATAGTATCTCTGATTAGTTGTTTGAGGTTTATTAAGTAGTATTCTGTCCTAATTTAGTTTGGTTAGTTTATAATTAATTGTTAAGTGGGTATATGATTTGTTTGCAAATTAATTTTAGGCATCATTAGTCAGTAATGTTAAATGACCCACGTTTTGGCCCCAAGGTAAGAAGAATAATTAAATTGTTGGCATGTTCCCAATAAAACATGTAAGCTATCTCTCATTTATAAATTAATATGACTTCAAATGACTTTCATAATACATACGACATTCACAATAACCTCCATAATTCAATAGCTTCACAAATAATCTCAAACTAGTTTAGGAAAATAACTTACGAACATTCGTAATTTGCTTTAGGCGCGTTTAAATAAATCATCGTGACTATGGGTACGGTTCCCGTGGCATAATCATGATACATAACCCCAATTCGAGTGTGCGTTTCGCGCGACTCGACCACAACTTGAAATAATAATTAAAATAAATATGTTGTAAATCACGGGTGTGTTTCACGTGACGCGATTAACAATATGTACACAAACAAATGAGTGTGCGACATTGCGACTTAAATAAAGTTCCATAAATATTAAAAGCGGTCAGAAAGTAAAAATGCACAATAGATTTTAAACATATAATAAATCAGATAATTAGGCCAATTATTAATAGTTGAGCGACCGTGTTAAAACCACGGAACTCGGGAGTGCCTTACATTCTTCCGGGTTAACAGAATTTCCTACCCGATCTTTTGTGTTCACGCACTATAAATAAGAATCAATTTCCTCGATTTGGGATTTAAAATAATTTGGTGACTTGGGACACCATAAATTATTTCAAGTGGCGACTCTGATTAAATAAATAATCCTATTTTGAATAATGTCACTTAAATTAAAAAAACTCCCGTATCCCCTGTTCCTCGAGAAAAAAGGAGGTGTGACAGCTCTGGCGACTTTGCTGGGGAAACGAACTCAGAACTTTTGGTTCAGGGTTCAGAATTCGAGCTTAAATAACTTTTATACTTGGCTTTTGTTTATTATCTAATTATTTTGACATGTTTGAGTCTAATGTGCTAATTGCCGCTCTTTACCGCTTTGATATTGCCGTGAACTGTATATAAACTATTACGAAAACCCTTCTTCTCTCCGAGTCTTCTAAATCTTTTGGGAAGCGTGCGCTTCGTGTGGCTTCTTTTCCGTTAGAGGCATTACCCTAATTTTAGAACGAGGATCAGACAAATTGCAAAGTCGGTGAAGCTTCTGTATTCCTGGTACGCTCCCCCCTCCCCTCCGGCTCGAGTTGTCCACTCGGGTAAGCCAGATCTAGAACAATACACCCAGGATTTAAACTTAGAATGACATAACCTCATGTCGGATCCATAGTAGGTACATTTATTTGCATCACGTGCATTTGACTTTGGGGACTCAACACACGGGTTGGGTTCGTCTAGGACAGGTGTACCCAAATCAAAAGACCATCCTGTTGCATTGTTACGTGCTACTTGTACATTTATTTATTTCGGCTTGCATGTTGACCGACTTTTAGAATAGGGAAAGAAAATCAAGAAAAAATAAGAGTGAGGCAAGAGAGAGAAATTTACCCGATTTCTGAAAATTCAGGTATTTAAAAATCCCAAAACTCTGTCGACATTTTGAAAAACAAAACTCAGAATAAGCCAAATATTTTCAAAAAAAAGGTCATGCTTTTCTGACCGAACTACGCGTGTCTGATTCTCACCAGATGTGAGATACATAGGCAAACCTCATCGGTTCCGTCCCCATATTTTTAAAAAATATCCAAAAATATTTTTCTTTTCCTTAATTTTATCTTTAGAATTCTTTCCTTAGAAAATTCAAAAAAAAAAAGATTTTAAACGCAAAAAATATTTTCCTTCTTTTCCAAAGTATTTCATTCGAAAAAAAGAAAAAAAAATCTAATCAAAATTCAAAATATTTTCTTACTTCTTTAGAATTCCTTATTAATTTTTTTAAAATTCCATAAAAAGAGAAAACACAAATATTTTTGGATATTTTTGGAATATATATATATATATATATATATATATATATATATATATATATATATATATATATATATATATATATATATATATATATATATATATATATATATATATATATATTTAAAAGTCTTTAATAAAAAAAAGGGTCAGTCTATTTCTGATCTTCCAGAACTACGCAAGATCTGATTCATGCGGCGTCATGATACGTAGACAATCCCCATCAGATTCGATCATTGCCATCAAATAAACTGAGCGAAAAAAAGAAAAAAAAATAGAAGAAACAAAAAGAAAGAAAAGAGTGACAAAAAATAACAAAAAAAAAAAACAATAGTGAAAAATCCAAAAAGAGAACTTTGTGTCTAGTTTGACAAAGAAAACGGCGGAAAGTTTCCATGAATATGATGTCAAATGGCGCGAACAAGCCGCCAGGGTAAAGCCTAAAATGGACGAAGCAGAAATGGTTACGGTCTTCCAACAGGCCCTAGAGGCGAACTACTTCGAGAATATGATGCCCGATATGGGGAATCCGTTTGCCGAGGCTATCAAAATTGGGGAGATGATCGAAAATGATTTAAAAAATGGGTCGAATCTTGAGTTATGGTGCCATTAAGGCCACATCACACGCGACCACTGTATTATACATAAAATCGAGATCCACTTTCCAGAAATGCCCGTTCTTACCAAGCTCCATATAATCCCTCAACCAAATGATCCCCAATACAATCCGCGCCCAAGAGAGCCTTTCAAAAAGAATCAGTTCACCCCTATTGGTGAATCATACTCGAGCTTGTTCCAAAAGCTAGTCAGGCTAGGTTTGCTATAGCTAGTGGCCCTGAACCGGCCAAGCCCCGAGTACCCCTCCCACCGGGCTAATGCTAGATGTGAATACCACTCTGGAGCAGTGGGATATGATACGGAAGACTGTTGGACTCTTAAGAGAGGACTGGAAGACCTCATCGAGGTCTATGCAATAGTGCTTATGGATGAAGAGGACCATAATATGATGAACAATCCTCTGCCCACTCACACCAATGAGCCACTAGTCGAAATAATTTGTAAAGATGAAGAATTTGATCCGGTACTGAAGGTCATTGCATCCATTGTCAAGACATAAGAAAAGCCAAAAAATGGTCGCCAAGCCTAAAAGTTCCCCATCAGACGAGAGTCTCGGTAGCTAGTCTTGCTATCCTTTTTGCGTCCAGATTATCTCAGGGTGTGATCCGGATATTTTACTTTATTGTCTTACCTTCCGATATAAACCATTATATCCTCAAAATTCAAAAAAAAAATCAAATGAAATTAATATTTTATTGTGCAGGAATGTCTCTTTTTTTAATCTTGTCACTTTTATTATTCTCTTTTTAATTTTGTTAAATGCAGATTTTAATAACATGACATGCTTGAGGACTTCATGCCGAGATCCTAAAATGCTGCCAGACCTCGAAATAATAAATCAAGAAGCAGATTATGTTGAAGATAAGGCTTATGAGAAAATAAACAAAGAATTGGAACAGTAGGCCTAAGCCAAGTCCGAATGAAATCGGAATAAGTTGAAATTCCCCCTTTTCGAATCATTGTTGAAGCCGAGTTTGAGGATAAAGATTGGGTCAAGAACTGATTGGAATAATTGACATTGATTGATAAAAAATGATTGTCTGTAGTTTGCCACGGGCAGTTGTACCAACAAAAAATGGGTCGTGTCTATAACAAGAATGTGCGGCCCAGTAAATTTGAAATAAGACAACTCATTCTGAGACGTATCCTCCCACCTCATATAGAAGTTAAAAGAAAATTGGCTCCAAATTGGAACGGTCTATACACTGTAACGAAAGTACTGCAGAAGAGAGTGTTGTACCTCGAAAATATCGAATGAAATGTCCCTGAAACAACTGTCAACGCAGATGCAGTCAAAAGGTATTATGTTTGACCCTCTATATATCATTAGTGTTCTCTTATTGGGATGTTGAATGATTTCATTCTCTCTATCCAAACACTATCAACCCTTTGCTAACCCTTTTGAGCTGGTTACTTTTCTTTGATTACCTTATTTGGAACCTGAAGATGTTATTAAAAAAAATAAACAAGAAAGAAAAAAGAGAATAAAAACAAAACAAAGAAAAAAAAGAGAAAGAAGAAGAAAAAGAAAAGAAAACAAAACAAAAATCCAAACAAGTTTAAGTTCCTTGAACTACGTTCGACTTGATTCCGAAAGAATACGTAGGCAGCCTCTCTCTAGGGTTCGGTCACACCAAATAAAAATCCTTATTTCCCCAAAAGTTGAAACTGGGGCAGATGTTACAATGGTTCAGCGATGATTTCGCCTAAAAGATTCCAAAGTTGTAATTCAATCCAAATCCTTTTTACCCAAATCTTTTTTAAAGTCCTTCTGATCAATTAACGAGAATGTTCAAAATTGGAGGATACATTTATTTGGATCTGATGCAAACCAAAATGAGAGAAATAAAAATGAGAGAGTCTTGTTAGTGAAAATCCGCAAAGAGCACTATAAGGCGATGGTGAGAAGAGAAATGAGAGAGGTTAACTAGTGAAAGCCTGCAAAGGGCAGTACCGATCAAAAAGAGGATCTTCACAACCATTGGTATCGACACATACATGGACAAGTTTTTTCGATTTCAAGGCAAAAGTTGTGATGAATTTTTGAGAGTCAAACGATTTACACAGATCATGCATCCAGTCCAAAAGCATGTCATGTTCATTAAAGTCCGCATGTACTCCAGATAAGTCCTTATTTTCTTTTCCCGAAAGGGATATCTCTTGTCTAAATTTATTGTCCATTCCATTGTTTGTTTTTCTTTGAATCCCTTTGGGTCTAACTATGTACCCAAAACTAAGGCAAAGAAGGGATATCAAGAATGATTTACATGGATCTCATTTGATACAAGCTAATATGCAAAAAAGGCACCCGGCCTCGGTAGGATCATCAAGTCGACCTTGACTAGCCATGTCGGCCGATGTTTCGAAATCAAAATCTCTTGGAAGGAGGAAATCAAATTGAAAGCGTCTACAAGGGCAAAATGAAGTTGAAAAGGTGGATAACCGTCTTGGCAAAGTTTGAAAAGCCAAAGGTTCCCCAATGCTCTGAAATTAAAATTGAAAGAAAGAAGTCAAAGGTCTACAAGGGAAAAATAAAGTTAGAAAAGGTTAAGTCCCATGTGATCGACCGTCATGGCAAAGTTTGAAAAAGCCAAACGTTCTCCGGGGCCAGAAATACAATCGGTATTCAGGAAACTAGCAGTTGCAGGTGAAATTATCATCAAAGAAGCTGGCCAAGATCAAGTAACTGAAACACTCAAGGCCGCAAAATCAACCACCATTTAAAACTAACAATTGTTCTTTATTTGAAAAACAGGAAACATGTGCAACCCAAAAGCAACCTTGAAAGAAGCAAGTGTAACAAAAAAAAAAAAAAAAAAGAAGATGAAGAAGAAACCGCGCGGGAGCTAGAAACAGCTCCGCAGCAGCAATAACTCCAAAAGGGAAGTCTTTTTCAAATTCTTTCCCGCATTTACTCATTCTCTAAAAAAAAAAAATTTAAAAAATGAAATGAAAAAAACATTAAAATGATGGAAAAAAAGAAAGAAAGAAAGTTCAAAATCATGGCAGTATAGGGTACACCAATCCCTAGTTGCGTTTCCAACATAGGGTCTCCACTCCCTAGTTGATGATATTTTAGATATATGGTCTCCACTCCCTAGTTGATGATATTTTAGATATAGGGTATCCACTCCCCAGTCTTCTTTCCAACATATGGTCTCTACTCCCTAGTTGATGATATTTATGATATAGGGTCTCCACTCCTAGTCGTTTTTCCAACATAGAGTCTCCACTCCCTAGTCGTTTTTCCAACATAAGGTCTCCACTCCCTAGTCGTTTTTCCAACATAAGGTCTCCACTCCCTAGTTGATGTTTTTAGACATAGGGGCTCCACTCACTAGTCTGATTTTTCAGCATAGGGTCTCCACTCTTTAGTTGATATTTTTAGACATAGGGTCTCCACTGCCTAGTCTGCTTTTCCAACATAGGGTCTCTACTCCCTAGTTGATGTTTTTAGACATAGGGTATCTGGTTTTCCAACATAGGGTCTTCACTCCCTAGTTGATATTTTTAGACATAGGGTATCTGGTTTTCCAACATAGGGTCTTCACTCCCTAGTTGATATTTTTAGACATAGGATCTCCACTCCTTAGTCTACTTTTCCAACATAGGGTCTTCACTCCCTAGTTGATATTTTTAGACATAGGGTCTCCACTTCCTAGCCTGTTTTTCTAACATAGGATCTCCACTCCCTAGCTGATATTTTTAGACATAGGGTCTCCACTCCCTAGTCTACTTTTAGGGTCTCCACTCCCTAGTCTGCTTTTCCAGCATAGGGTTTTTACTCCCTAGTTGATTTTTTAGACATAAGGTCTCCATTCCCTAGTCGCCCTTTTTAACATAGGGTCTCCACTACCTAATTGATTTTATTTTAGACACAAGGTCTCCACTCCCTGGTCTTTTTTCCAACATAGGGTCTCCACCCCCTAGTTGATTTTATTTTAGACATAGGATCTCCACTCTATAGTCTCATTTCTAACACAGAGTCTTCACTCCCTAGTTGATTTTATTTTTAGACATAGGGTCTCCACTCCCTAGTCTCTTTTCCAACATAGGGTCTTCACTCCCTAGTTGATTTTATTTTTAGACATAGGGTCTCCACTCCCTAGTCTCTTTTCCAACATAGGGTCTTCACTCCCTAGTTGATTTTATTTTTAGACATAGGGTCTCCACTCCCTAGTCTCTTTTCCAACATAGGGTCTTCACTCCCTAGTTGATTTTATTTTAGACGCGGGGTCTCCACTCCCTAGTCTCCTTTCAAACATAGGGTCTCCACTCCCTAATTAATTTTTATTTTTTTAGACATAGGGTCTCCACTCTCTAGTCACATTTTCCAACATTGGGTCTCCACTCCATATTTGATTTTATTTTAGATATAACGTCTTCACTCCCTAATCTTCTTTTCCAACATAGGGCCTCTACTCCCTAGTTGAATTTATTTTAGACATAAGATCTCCACTCCCTAGTCTCCTTTCCAACATAGGGTATCCACTCCCTAGTTTATTTGATCTTAAATGTAGGGTACACCACTCACTGATATCTTTGCCAATATAGGGTATCCCATTTCCTGGCCACATTTTTCCAACATAAGGTATGTCAATCCTTAGTTTAGACATCCTTTTTGACAATAAAGGAATATCATAAAAAAAAAAAGCATGATTTTTTTGGGGTACACCACTCCCAACCTTTTATTGCTTTCAATAAAGAAGTAGTTTAGAATTTTGTTACAATAACTCAAAAAAACATTCTAGTGCAAACTGGGGCAGAAAATTTCGTTCGTTTGTTTGTTTTGGTGTCTGAGTAGGTTTTACCTCGAGGTACACGGTTCAAGATGACCAAAATAAGAAATCTCAATTCAGAATAAAAGAAAAGAAAAAAAATAAGTGAATCCAAAATGTAAAAGCAGTTGAAAAGAAGTGGAATGCTCAAGACATGATTGAAACTACGAGCATTGGAGATCCGTTTTGATTAGAAGAAGCTATAAAACAATAAACTAGAACCTACATATAGAGAGCATCAAGGTTTAGATCAGAGTCAGCATGAAGAACTAGTCAAGACTCAAGATCAAGTTTCAGAAGACTTATAGATAGGAATCTTGTAACTCATAACTGATAGGCTTGTTTAGTTTCTTTTTAATTTTGATATAATAGCAGGACCGCGTGCCGGAGCCTCAATGGAACCTCACTCGACTTCTCAACTCATCATTCCAACATTCTCCTTGAACTACGCGCGACCCGACTCCCCATAACCCAGGATATGTAGGCTGTCCAAAATCAGGACTCGGTTGCACCCTAACTTTTATTTCTTTTACTTTTGAATAATGGCTTGGTCAAAAATTAGTCACATGGCTCACCTAATCTTTGCCTGAAAACTCTTTATGTTTTCAAGCAAAGAGGGGCAGCTGTGAGCACCTAACTTTTGACTATATTCGAATTTTTATCACCTTCTACTATGTAAATATTGTCAGAAATTTAATATATATATTTTTAACTTTGTTACATTTTATTTATATATATATAGGGTAAAAATTAATAAAAATTTAAAAGGTCAATTATTACTATTAGTATTATTTTTATTTTTATTTTTATTTAAAAATAAAATAATTTTAAAACTAAAAAAATTAAATATATATATATTTTTAAAATTTTGGATGGGAATAAAAAAATAGAAAAAGTAGAAATATAGAATTTTAAAAGTAAAAGTAAAAGTATGTGGAAATTATTTAATAAAAAAGTAAAAGAAAGTGAAAAATTAAAAAAATAAAAGTAAAAGAAAGTGAAAATTGAAAAAATAAAAAGTAAAAGGAAGTTGGAATAAAAAAATAACAGTAAAGGTAGCTGAATTTGTTTTTAAAAAAAGTAAAAGTAAGTGGAAATAAAAAAATAGAAAAGTAAAATAAGTGGGAAATAAAAAAAAAAAAGTAAAAATAAATGGGAATTTAAATATAATAAAAGTAAAAAATAAAAAATTAAAAAATAAAAGTAAAGGAAAGTGGGGAATTAATTGTTTTTTTAAAAGAAGAAAAATGGGAAGTGAGAATTTTTTTTAATTAAAAAATAATAAAAAATATATAAAAATAAAAATAAAAACCAAAAAATTCGAAATTGTTTCTATAAATATGAGAGAAAGGATAAGAGAAAGGGGGAGAATGAGAGAAAAAAAAGAGAGAGGAGGGAATTGAGATTTTTTTTTCTTTCTCTACGCTAAGGAAATTTCTATTCGTGTCATTCTTTCTCCGTCTTTCACCACCTTTTAATACCAAAATTTCAGCTTAGATAATTTCATAGAAACATGTTGAAAATTAGTCCCGAAACCATCGCTAGAGTAAGGTGATGATCGAATTTGCCAGTTCGAGGTCCTGGTTGATGGCTCGTTCCGAGAGTTCTGCTTCTGGAGCTTCCATATCATTGTACGCAGCAGGAAAGAAATTTAGCAAAAGAGAGGTCCACTCTTTTTCTTTATTATTGCGTTGACAGTATAATTTCTTTTGTGTGTGTGATTTGTAGCCTATTAGTTTTCTCTTGTTGTTATATTACAATTGAATAAAATTTCTAAGTTTTGATGTATACCAGAAATTTGCAAGATTAATAATAGGTTATCTTATAATATGGGCTATTAGATGAGACAACTGGCCGTTTTGGGTTTCAGATTTATTTGTTTAAGTTAATGGTTGATTTTTAAACTTTTGTTGCTAAGGTTTTCATGTTGGTTAGATTATTGACAAGAACTTCAAAAATATAAGTTCCATTTTTTTGTCCAATAAGTTTTAACAATTTGAACCATAGTAGTGATATAACATTTGGACGAAATAAATGAATTCTTCCAAGTCCTAAGAGCTAATTTGAAGGTAGCCCATCTGTCCATAATAAATTTGATTTATTTCTTCCACAATAAGTTCCATAACTTATGCATAACAATAATTTCAAGTTAGGAAGAATAAGCATCGTAAGTTGCTTTAGGCGCGATTAATAGTAAATCATTGTGACTATGGGTACGGTTCCCATGGCATAGTCATGATACGTAAATCCCAACTCAAGTGCGTGTTTCACGCGACTTGACCCTAACTTCAAATAATTAATCACGTGGCGTGATTTGCAATATGTACCAAAACAACGAGTGCGCGACATCGCGACTTGTTCAAATAAATTCCATAAATACTAAAAGGGCTAAAAATAATTAAAAGTGGTTAAAAAGTAAAAATGCATAATATGTTGTAGACATGTA
The DNA here is from genome assembly GCA_000715115.1 of Nicotiana otophora. Classification (NCBI taxonomy): domain Eukaryota; kingdom Viridiplantae; phylum Streptophyta; class Magnoliopsida; order Solanales; family Solanaceae; genus Nicotiana; species Nicotiana otophora. The sequence goes on along the minus strand of AWOL01S0022151.1, from coordinate 30,364 downwards.
ATAAGTCAGATAATAGGCCAAGTATTAATTGTTAAGCGACCGTGCTAAAACCACGGAACCCGGGAGTGCTTCACACCTTCTCGCGGGTTAACATAATTCCTTGCCCGGTCTTCTGTGTTCGCGAACCATAAATAGAGTCAATTTCCTCGATTTGGAATTTTAAAATAAACCGGTGACTTGGGACATCATAATAATCATCCCAAGTAGCGACTCTGAATTAAATAAATAATCCAATTTCGAATAATGTCACTTACATTGAAAAAACTCCCTATCCCCTATCCACCGGGAAAAAGGAGGTGTGACAGTATTGGAGCACGATTATATTCGGATCCGCGTCGCATAAGACCATTGAAAAGAAATGTATCCCCTAACAATTTTTTTTTCATACCAGAGTTCGAATTCGGGACCTCTGATTAAAGATGCACCACAATCCATGTTGGTCAAGCTTCGTAATATTACTTTCTCTCCTCATTTACTATTACTTGTTTCCCCATTTTCCTGAAAATGCTTCCATGATTCTAAGCTCCCGTATCGGTATAGATTTATTTATTTATTTTTATTTTAAAAATATTGTTTATTCATGGAATTTGATCAATTTTTTAAAAATATTTCTTCTTCAAGTTTCAAAAAACTATAGGTGAAAATTTATCTTCCACTCACAAAATTTTAACTTTTTTAAAAAGTAAAATATATGTTCAATTACAATTTTCCCTTTCAAAATTTGTTTTTCAACACAACTTCAAAAATTATTTTTTCAAGTTTCAACCAAATCTATATTCAAAAACTAAAAAGACAACTGCTCTTGAAATAGAAAAAAAATCATCAACATCAATTTAGTATAAACTTTCCTGCAAAACTAAACTGTATCTGATCCAGGATTACCAGACTGAAGCAATAGCCCGAGAGGGGGTAATATAAGTATATTATAGACTAGGTCGGGTAAGACTTAAAAATGTGCATCTCTTTTGGTTATAGTATGGCGCCAGCTGTATTTCTGATAATTCTTTCTTATAAGAATATGTAACTAAGTATAAAATGAACATTTAAATTAAACATTCAAATATGGAAAACTATCTTTTCTAGTAGAACAAATTAAAAGGTAAAAGGAGTCATATAAAATGAGAGAGAGTAGTAATTACATAGGAAGAAACTGCACAGGTTAGAATTGAATTAAAAGACCGTTAAAATGCAATTAATTGGGTATAGCTTTTCGTTTAAAAACTCAATAAACGACAAGGTTAGTGAGAATTTCTACTTTTCTACTCCTAATAAATACAATGACCTCGGAAAACAAACTTGAAAATTACTCTTCACAACTTCCAATTCCCTTCAATTACTATTCCACCAATGGACTAGTGATCAACCAACAAACGGATTTAAGATCTTTAGAATTTAATAAGAGATGTGCGTTTTAAAATGTTGCACTATATTTTATTCTATTTATATTTATTTTTAATTCATGCCAGAAAATTCTGGATTTTTCTGAACCTACAAAAGACGCCCTCTCTTTAAATTATCCTTATATGTAATCAATGATTATATAATTTCTTGTAATAGTAAGGGTAGAAAAGTAATTAATGCCTAGAAATTCTAAAGTACACTTATTAGTTACTTCCCCGGTCCACTTTAATTGATTTTTTAGTGGTCGTCACTTTAATTAATTTTTTGTCTTTTTTTGCGGTTTATAATATTTACTCGATTCGGTCTACTTTAATTGATTTTTTTGGTTATTTTTACACATATTAAGGAATTCAATTTTTAGCATTAATTAACAATAAAATTGATCATATTGACCTTAATTTATTCATTGGAAGTACAACAAATACTCATAGGCTTTTTACTCCAAAGGCAACTTAGGAAAAAATAAGTTAATTCCTTCATGATATCTGAAAAAATTAAATATTGTGGACCGTAAAAAAAAATCAATTAAAATGGATCAAAGGAAGTGATTTGCTCATATATTAAGAAGAAATTAACTTCTTTTTTTCAAAGTTGCCCTTGGAGTAAAAAGCAAGTCAATTGGTTGGAGTAAAGAGCGAGTCAATTGGTTTTGTGATTCTTTACAAACTAATTTTTAGTTTTATGACCCTACCTTTTTTTATGAGGTTTTTTTATACATAAGAGATCTAAAAAGATCATTTCCTTAATTTTAAAATTGTAAAGAGACATGCTATACAAATAACACGTAAAGAGCCTATACGTATTTGTTATAATTTTAATGAATAAATTAATATTAATATGATCAATTTTATTATGTATTAATACTAAAAGGTAAAATTTTTAATGTATTAAAATAACAAAAATTCAATTAAAGTGGAGGGAGTATTAGACTTAATTTATTCTGCTAAAACTAGATTTGAAAAGGACGAAGGGAGTTTTTTTTTTTTCGAAGTATATATAATACAGTATATATATTCATACTGAGACAGCAGTCAGCAGTTGTACCCACTTCTTATATGTTGTGTCCACTGCTTGTTTCCCATTTTCGGCTACAACTCATCTCTGCTCATCAAATCCATTTCAATTGCTCAATTACTTCCCTTTTAATTCTATTTACTACAAACCTCGTTTGATTCCAGTTCCTTTTTTTCTTTTTTCAAGAAAATTTGCTCTGTAACTTTTTTGCCCATTGAAGCTTAGTGGGAAAATTCCATCAAGTCAATGGACAAAGAGGTATCTATTTTCTTTCAGCTCGTTTTGTGAGTTTTCAAGTTTTTAGTTGTAATGTACCTGAGAATTACTGCTGATCTATCCAATTTAACTCTAATATGTATGAATAGGATGAATTTTGTTAATATTTTTAATAGGTGCTTAATTAACTGAGGAAGGATAAGGAAATTGATTAATAACATCATGCTTCATTATGTTTAATATGTGCTCAGTAAATTGAGTAAAGTCAGTTAAATTGGATAATTATTGCTTCATTGTGTTTCACTTCCTTGCATAGTAAAATATAGCTTCCATATGCTCCATTTTCTTTTCCATGTTGTAGTCTTGTTAGAGATTTATATGCCAGTAGAAAATGTAAAGAATCTTTAGTGTTACATCAGAGGCGGACACGAAATTTGAACTTTAAGAGTTCGAGATCGGGATTCTACCATATTTCATTTGATTTGTTGGGTTCGAAATATATTATTTGTACTTATTTAATGAACTTTTAACATATATATCGAGTCTGAGTCAAAGCTAATGGGTTAGAAATGATCCCATAATATGTGCTCTACATCCTCCCCAGTGTTACAACAACAACAACAACCACCTAGTGGATTCCCACAAGTGGGGTCTGGGGAGGTTAGCATGTACGCAGCCTTAATCCTATCCTGAGAGGGCAGAGATGCTGTTTCCAATAGACCCTCAGCTAAAGAAAATCCTCCCCTATGTTATATAACCTAAATTTTACATATTGGTTTGGGACGGGTTTAAATGGAGCGACATGGACAATGAGAATTCATACCGACGGCACTGATTAGCTTGGGATTGAGGTGTAGTATGTGGTATTACGAGGCTATCGCCCAATTTAACTAGTCTTATTTGAGTCTTGTCATAGATTAGTTGGTTTAATTCACTTCCATAGCATTACTCATAGGATTTTTTTACATTTGTAGTAACCAAAGTTGATAAAATACTTTTTTTGGGGAAAAAGATTTATCTGGGAAACGAGAACATCCCATAACAATATGTGTTTGCACAATGTCTTGGTCCTATCCACAACTATAAGAGCTCACTGTTAAATTTTAGGTTGCCGCATGGATATGTATGGTAGAAACCCCTAAAGGGCACCTAATTAATTTGTTTTTGAAAGAATAATGCCTGTGATCATTACACGGTACAGCTACAGTTAAGGTTATTGGTTTTCAGCACTAGTGGCAGTGATGAGAATTGAGAAGTGCTGCATAGGAAAATGCAGGATCATGGTCTTGTTGTCACATGCTTTCTAACCGAGTTATAGCTTCTTGTTCTCCTATCAATGAGCCATCCATTACCAATCGTCAAGATGAAAATTTCAGAATAAACAATTAGCAGACATGAGAAATTGAATGCTATAGTCACTTGTTAACTAACACAAGAAATGCATTGTTAATGCTTCCTTTTGTCAATGATCATTGATGGTTCTCTCTCTCTCTCTCTCTCTCACACACACACACACTCGCTCTTTGTGTACATGTATATATTGTGGTTAATTCGGATCTTCTCAGTCAGACTGTTGCTTTTGGGGTTGAAATCATACTTAATTGAAAATTCTCTTATTAAGTATGTCAATGATTCTGGTTTTGACTGACAATTGATGAGCTATGCCTTTTGATATCTAGGTGCCATTCTCATAAGTTCAAATCTAGCAAGAAGGATTGGTGAATGGAGCATTGTTATGGAGAAGATGCTGATATAACTGAATCAGAGATTGAAGACTATAAAGAAAAATCATATGAAGAGCTGAGGTGTGGAAATCAATCTTTTAAGATATCAGATGTGGCTTACACTTGTCCCTATTGTCAAGAGAAAAGCGGGCGTCACCTTTTCTATGAAGATCTCTTGCAGCATGCAAGTGGAATAGGAAAGTCTAAGATACGATCTGCAAGAGATAGGGCCAACCATCTTGCATTGGCCAAGTATTTAGAAAATGATGTAGCAGGTGCTGCTATTCCATCAAAATCTAATAAAGAGTTGAACAGTGGAAATCACTCTTTTAGGAAATCAGATGTAGTTTTTGCTTGCCCCTATTGTCCAGAGACAAGAAAAAGAGGTTTTTCTTATAAGGATCTGTTGCAACATGCAAATGGAATAGGAAGCTCAAACTCTACGAAGCGAACTGCAAGAGATACGGCGAACCATCTTGCATTAGCCAAGCGCTTGGAAAATAATGTAGCAGGTTCTGCCAGTTCAGCAAAATATTATGAAGACTCGAGGAGTGGAAATCACTCTCCTAAGATATCAAATATGGCTTTTGCTTGTCCCTATTGTCCGGAGACAAGAGAAAGAGTTTTTTCTTATAAGGATCTCTTGCAGCATGCTAATGGAATAGGAAGCTCTAACTCTTTGAAGCGAACTGCAAGAGATAAGGCGAACCATCTTGCATTAGCCAAGCGCTTGGAAAAAGAGGTAGCCGGTTCTGCCAGTTCATCAAAATCTTATGAAGAGTCGAGGAATGTAAATCACTCTTTTAAGCTATCAAATATGACTTTTGCTTGCCCCTACTGTCCGGAGACAAGAAACAGAGATTTTTCGTACAAAGATCTCTTTCAGCATGTATATTCAGTGGGAAACTGTAACTCTATAACGCGAACAGCAAGTGATAAGGCCAACCATCTTGCATTGGCCAAGTCCATGGAAAATGATTTAGCAGGTGCAGCTGGTCCATCAAAATCTTATGAGGAGATGAAGACTGGAAATCACTCTCTTAAGATACCAGATATGGCTTTTGCTCGTGCCTATTGTCCAGAGAGGAGAAATAGAGAATTTTTATACAAGGATCTCTTGCAGCATGCGAGTGGAGTAAGAAATGGTAACTCTAAGAAGCGAACTGCAAGAGATAGTGCCAACCATCTTCCATTGGTCAAGCACTTGGATAATGATGTAGCAGGCCCATTGAAAGCTTATGAAGAGTTGGAGAGCGGGAAACAATCTTTTAACATATCAGAAAGGACTTTTGCTTGTGCCTATTGTTCAGATACAAGAAACAGAGATTTTTCGTACAAAGATCTCTTGCAGCATGCAGTAGGAGTAGGAAGCTGTGACTCTAAGAAACGAACGGCAAGAGATAAGGCCAACCATCTTGCCTTGGCCAAGCACTTGCAGAATTTTGCCACATATTTGGAAAATGATGTAGCAAGTGCTCCCAGTACATCAATATCTTATGAAAAAATGAAGAGTAATCACTCTTTTAACAATTCAGATGTCGCTTTTGCTTGCCCCTATTGTCCAGAGACTAGAAACAAAGATTTTTCATATAAGGATCTCTTGCAGCATGCTGGTGGAGTAGGAAGCTGTAACTCTAAGAAGCGAACTGCAAGAGATAAGGCTAACCATCTTGCATTGGCCAAGTACTTGGCAAGTGATGTAGCAGGCAGTGCTAGTTCATCAATACCTTATGAAAAGTTGAAGAGTGGAAATTACTCTTTGAACATACCAGCTGTGGCTTACACTTTTGCCTATTGTCCAAAGAAAAGAAAGCGAGATTTTATGTATAAGGATCTCATGTTTAATGTGAGGGAAGTTGGAAGCTGTAGCTCCAACAAGCGAACTGCAATAGATAAAGCTAACCATCTTACATTGGCCAAGTACTTCGAAAATGATGTAGCACTTGCTGCCAGTCCATCAAAACCTGATACTCTAGGTGATCCTCAGGTTGATACTCTTGCAGATTATGACCGTGCTGAGATGTTTGTATGGCCGTGGATTGCAGTTGTTGTGAATCTTCCCACTGAATTTAAGGATGGACGCTATGTAGGAGAAAGTGGTTCCAATCTGAAGGATCAGTTGATAAGGAGAGGTTTCAATCCAACACGAGTGCGCACTCTATGGAATGACCTAGGCCATTCTGGAATTGCTCTTGTTGAATTCAAGAAAGATTGGTCCGGGTTCAGTAATGCCATATTATTTGAGAAGGCCTATGAGGCCGATTATCATGGTAAGAAGGATTGGGAAGTCAGTAATGGCAAAAAGTCTGATCTTTATGCTTGGATAGCTCGAGCTGATGATTATCAGGCTACTAATGTTGTTGGTGAAAAGCTCCAGAAATTTGGAGACCTTAGAACCCTTCCTAATATCATGGAAGAAGAATCTCGGAAGACTCGTAAGCTTGTTTCTAGTTTGACCAATGCCATTGAAGTCAAGAAGTTGAACTTAAAGATGATAGAGGACAAATATCAGGAGACTTCCCAGTCCGTCGAACAGTTGATTGTGGTGAATGCTAAACTTCGTCAATCATACAATGAAGGTTTGTGATTGCATATGCGTCCTATTAGGAACTCAGGATATTGTGTATTTGATGGCCTAACATGCTTGTTTGTATGATTAGAAATAAAAAAGATCCAGTCAAGTTCACGCGATCATTTCCAGCAGACATTTATTAATCATGAAAAGTTAAAATTACAATTGGAAACTCAAAAAAAGGAGCTTGAACTCCGACATACAGAATTGCAGAAACGTGAGGCCCAAAATGAAAGTGATAGGAAAACAATGTCCGAAGATCTTGAACAGGTATACTGCTACTTGCTTAACTGTTTCTATGCTGAATCTGATTTTAGTTTGATCTATCATTTGCAAAAATTAAAGGGGACAGAAGAGTACACGACCTTCTTTCCTTGTCAAACCATAATAAGCATTAAGTTTTACACGAAGGCTGAAAACTTAGGTGATGGCTTGATCTCATAGACGTGGATGTGCTAGTTGAAACTTTCTCGAAATATTCTAGTTATTGTTCACAGCATGGAGTTAGAACCAATGCATGCATGGTTATACCAATTGTTTGAACGTTCAAATATACACTGCAAACTAGGTCATTTTCTTCCCAATCTTTTTTTTTATTTTCTACTTTCCACTTCTCGTACTCTAAGAGTAATAAGCGGGCACTGTTCTTTCATGTATGCTTTTCTTTGTTTATTTGCATCTTAATTGAAAAAAATGCTTTCTAGAGAAGCACCTGTGATGGAATTTTTTGGAGCGTCACCTAAGGAACCAAGCACCCTTACGTGCCTACCTTTAGTTGAATTGAAAATAGTTATCATGAAGTCTTATTGTTGTTCCTCCAGAATGCTATCCTAAAAACCTCCCTTAGTGCTGCGATTGAAGAGCAAAGGAATGTTGATGAAAAAGTACCGAAAATGGCAGAAGAACTGAAGGTCTGGTTTTCAGGTTCCTCTTTTGCTTGTTACTGACATTATCTTGATTGTTAAGTTCCCATGATATATAAAAAATCACTAAGGTGCCATTTTGCTGTCTGCAGAAACAAAAGGAGGAACTCCATAAGAGAATTATTAAGCTTGAGAAACAACTTGTCACGAAACAAGCAGGAGAAATAGAAGTGGAGCGATTGCGAGTGACTATGAAGCAGATTGAAGAAGAGGCCAATCAGGAAGTTCTGCAAAAAGTTGACACACTGCTTAAAAATTTAAGAGAGAAGGAAGAAAAATATGAAGATTTAGTGGCTTTGAACCAAACCTTGATTGTGAAGGAACGAAAGAGCAATGATGAGCTGCAGGAAGCACTTAAAGAATTGGTTAATGTATGTCAAATAATCTGGTTTCATTATACATTCTTGATAGTGTCTATCTATAGTAATTATATTCATATTTCTTTAAAAAAGAAGAAGACTGTTAATAGCATATTGTAGCGTGCTTTTGAGGATTTGGGTGGGGGGTGAGCTCCTCGGTGTACCTGATGATACATGCTGATTATACCACTAGCCCAAAATGGTTTAAAGATCTACTTTTTAATCTTTGACAGGGTAGTAAATTGGATTTTTTTGTTCCTTTTTCTTCGGTTTTTGTTTTTCTTTCTGGTTCAAAATCTCTTTTTAGGGGGTTGAGGAGTTTGGGTGGCTTCAGCATTTGATAAACAAGATTTGAGGAACTGACAATTTAATTTCTCAATAGGGCTTGAAAGAATTACCTAGAAATGGTCCTATTGGTGTTAAGAGGATGGGAGAGCTCGACAGCAGACCATTTCTTGAAGCAATGAAGAGGAGATATAATGAGGTAGAAGCAGAGGAGATAGCTTCTGAGTTGTGCTCGTTGTGGGAGGAGTACCTTAGAGACCCTGAATGGCATCCCATTAAAGTCATTTCCATAAATGGGAAACATCAGGTATGCTTTTCTTCTTGTTCATGGCGTCGAGTCTTTTACTAAGTACGAAGACAAGAAATAGATTGGCTTCCATTTGTTTTAGTTTCTACCACAGATGTATACGTTGGAATGCCGATCATTTGTGAGAATTTATTGGATTTACTTGACCAGTGTAATGTGACCTATTTTGCAGACACTGCATAGCTGGAGTATGCTGTGTGTCTTCTCTTGCTTCTGTTGCAGTCTGTTTGAAACTTGATTTTTAGTTTCTTTTTTCCCTCAACGGTGGCATAAATATATAGGCTACTATTGGAAATTGTTGGAAATTGTGCATACCAATTTGTCAAAAATCTGTGATTCAATATTAATCTGTGCACATAGCGGGAGCTTAGTGCACCGGGCTGCCCTCCTCCCTGTGATTCAATACTGATAACAGATGGATTATATTGCACCATTGATGTGAAAAGGTTGACAAGAGTGGGTTGCTCTAGTGGTAAGCACCCTCCACTTCTAACCAAGAGGTTGTGAGTTCGAGTCACCCCAAGAGCAAGGCGGGGAGTTCTTGCAGGGAGGGAGCCGAGGGTCTATCGGAAACAGCCTCTCTACCCCAGGGTAGGGGTAAGGTCTGCGTACACACTACCCTCCCCAGACCCCACTAGTGGGATTATACTGGGTTGTTGTTGTTGTTGATGTGAAAAGGTTAATCAGTCATTGGTATTGATTTAGGAAGATTTAATGTAATTAGCATCCAGGTTTCTATGAATACACTTTAACATTCTACACAGCTTTGCTGCAGAACTGTCTGCATTTTATCTCTACCTAGTGCTTTCAGTTTTTTGTGGTCAACCGGGGTTGTCTGATTCTGTGACAAATAGGAATCGCCTGATTATCCAACCAGTGCTGCTAGACTCCAGTTTGTAGCTTTTGTCTAGGTTGTGCGAATCAGGTTGTAATAGTTGATTTAAAGATATATATGAATATATTCGTAGGTTTGAATACACAAGAATGTAGATTGTATGCATTTGTTACTTTCTGAATAGAATCAATTAGCGGAATAAACAAAACACACTTCACTGGATCTACTATTCACCAGTCTTTTCTATACTGGAAGTTTTACATATTAAAAATCCTGTTAATGCTGTTTCAGGCTGTAATTGATGATGAAGATGAAAAACTGAAAGGCTTGAAGAAAACTTACGGTGAGGAAGTGTATAAAGCTGTTACAACTGCTTTGACTGAGATTAATGTATATAACCCAAGTGGAGGATACATCATCTGTGAGCTGTGGAATTATGAAGTTGCTGAGAAAGCTACTTTACAGGAGGGAGTTACTGTGTTACTGAACCTATGGAAAAAGAAAATGACACTCGACTGAACTTTGGATGCTTCATTGTGCTTCTCCTAACGTTCTTTAGGTACCACCTTTCACCTGCTATAAAATATTCATCAGTAACAGCACAATCTGAGGGATGAGTTCGACCACAAAAAGAAGAGGACATGGTAATATCGAGAATAGACAAAAAGAAAATGATTATAACCGAATATCTGAGTTAGATATATTAATCATCTTCATATGCATTTGTTTCCCAACTGAAACTCTGTTTTTTCTGGATTTTCTTTTATGTATAAATTTTGTCTTCTATGGTAATAATTCTCATGATGCTTCAACTCTCTGCTTAGACAGAACCTCACGTGAAATCACATTTCATTCGAGCTCCTTTATTTGCATTAGGAATGAAATCCTTCGCTGTGCTTTGGCTCCAATTTAAGGGAAATGTTTTCTCAGATAAATGTAAAACAATGTCTTGAATAGGCTGGCTTTCTTTTAGTGAAGGTTAGTGCAGCTTCACACTTACATTGTCATGTAAAGTTGCATTTCATCTTGACAAGTTATAAGAGAAGCGCAAACATGTCATTGATCTATCCAGGGACAGACAATTAAATTGGAGAATTGAAAACTATGGAGCGTAAGCTGGGGAGGAGGACAAGCTCGAGCTGCTTAAAGCAGGTGAGTTGTTTTTTAAATTTAAGTGCGTTACGCTTGATTTGTAGATAGATTAGATGAATTTGAATAGAGATGCTGCAGCACTATAGTTCTTGTTGCTGGTGGTGCTCAATATAGTTACTTGTTTCAATACTGTGGATGACTTTTCATTCGACAAAGTATAGCTTAGCTTATTGGTTTTTGATCAAGCACGAAATGCATTCTTGAAGGCAAAGATTATGTGACATAGCTGTCTTTGACATTTTGTTTCATAAAATAACAGTCAGATGACCTATTGGTAGAAAATGTAGCAGAGAAGAAGACAACCAAGAAACAAACTAAAATCCGGAAAAATAGATATTAAGCACCAGCCAAAGAGTTGAGCAAGAATTATCAACAACATTGAAGCCGATACATTCCATAGTTGCGATTGGAAGAGAGAGAGAGAGAGACATAAATCTTATCTTCTTAGTTCTTAAAATTTCTGTTAAATTTGTTCAAAAGCATAGAGTTCTGGTGAGAAATCAAACATTTTCAAACTACCTTAGCAATAGAGAGGTACTATCATTTTTGTTCTTACAATTTCTATATTATTTTAGTTTTGTTAGAGATTTATATGTCAGTAAGATATGTAGAGAACCTTCTTTTTTTTTTTAATATTTGATTCAGAGGTGATCAAATGGATCATTAGCCGATCACAACAAGAAAGGCTTCTTTTTGTTATTGTTTATTTTTATATAGTAGCAATGAATCACTTAGAGAAAACTTTGGTATAAAGTTGGAAGAAAGGCTGCAACCAGTAATTCTCTAGTCAACAATGGTTATTTCTGGAATTGTTAGGCATTAGCAATATTCATTGCAAAGTGCATCTTTTATCTCCTCCAAGTCCATGCAATTTACTCTTTAAACTCTATTCATTCTACTTTTATCTCCGTATCGCATTCTATCTAGCATAAAATAGTACATAAATTCTCGCATATTATTTAATACGGCCAGCTACGAGTAGATTAGTTATGTTGGAATTATTTTTCCCCAAATGGTCAACCATAAGCTGCATTAATTGTGTGGAGATTGTTTTTCCTAATCTCAACAACTAAATTGTACTGTATTTTGTTCAGAGTTTTATGTGGAGTGACTTTTCATAATCCATCCAACCAAACGAAGGAATAGTATTTATTAAAATTTTCCTAGGAGGGATAAATATGTAACTGTTGTTTGAGAGAGTATCTATTTTCTTTTTTATATTCAGGACGTACATTTAAATATAGGATCTTACACGTGCTTTGGTTTCGATTATTTTGTATTTATATTATCTTATTCAGCCTCTCTTGCATATGCTACCACTGTAGTGGTATAGATTATGGTTAAAACAATTTTTTCCATTTTCAGTGGTGTTAATGTCTTAAATTCATAAATTTCCATTTTGTTTTGATGACTAGCTTTAAATCATTTGTCCCTAGGATTATAATCAGTAACCTTTCATTGTTTTTATTTCTTTAAGAAATTTAAAAATTCAAATTATCACTCTCCATCTTTTAGATTTGTTTTGCTTTAATGAATATTAAATAAATACAGTAAGATTATATGTTTGATAGAATCCCTAAGGGACCGAACTAAAGTTTACTGAATTATTATTAAGGGAAAATTTCACATAAGAACAACTGGGCTCCCTATTTTTCAATTTTATAGCCCGTATTTCAATTTACAACCAACTAGCTCAAAAATAATAGGTTAAGATTCAACATTCAACTCCAATAGGTTCTCGAAATTATTATATAATTTTTAAAAAAGATTGCTCAAGCTTTTAAGTTAATTTTTGAATTAGTAACTGTGACTCAAATATTAGTTCAACAAACCAAATCCATTTGGGTGGTGAAAAATAGATTTTTAACAAGCTTAAATATGTGGGTTTAAATTTCGAATTTGATTTTATGAGAAATTTGGAGTGGGTGTTATTTAGACTTGTTAGAAATAGTATAAGGAGGTTGTATATAAAATTTGAAGTCATTTAATGGAGATTTGGACTGGTTTTGAACAAGAATTGCAACTGAAAATCGTGGAAGAAGTTCGTCTATAGACGCTTGTATAAAGGTGTATAAAAGTATATAATAGTGTATAAGATATGTTTATACACTCATATATACTATTATAAGATGTGTATAAGAAGTTCGTCTACAGACAAGAGTGGGTTACTCTAGTGGTGAGCATCCTCCACTTCCAACCAAGAGGTTGTGAGTTCGAGTCACCCCAAGAGCTAGGTGGGGAGTTCTTGGATGAAAGGAGCCGAGGGTCTATCGGAAACAGCCTCTCTACCCTAGGGTAGGGGTAAGGTCTACAAACTACCCTCCCCAGACTCCACTAGTGGGATTATATTGGATTGTTGTTGTTGTATATACTATTATACAAGATTATATACATAATTATACAAAAAATTGATTTCGTCATCTTCCTGGCATCTTTTCTGAAATTTAATCCAAATCTGCTCTAATCGACTCCAAAACACTTCAAATTTAAATTTTGAACTTCTTTTGATATTTTCAATCAATTGGAACAACACCCAATCCAAATAACTAACAAACTCAAAAAATCCTATTTTCGAAAGTAAAGCTTTGAATGGCCTTCAATGGTAGGCTTCTACTCTTCAATTTTCTTACATTGCAACCAGGTGATACATGGGGAGAAGCAATAATGGCGGATGACCCCTTGAAGCATATGTAGAAGATGTGAGAAGAAGAGAGAGTGAAAGCAATAGTTGTGAGAACACAGATTTAACTCCGTAGCTTTTAGAAGCAATGGTTGTAAGAACACAGATTTTGAACTTGCTACTGCTTTCAAAATATGTACAATATGGGCTAGGTCGGTAAAACTTAAAAACATAGACCATTTTTTGTTATGGTGTGAAGTCACATGTATTTTTTTGTAATTCTACTATAATGTAAATAATTTTACGTTATTTGACACTGATATAAGTACTTAACTATAAATATTTTGATCTTACTGTATTTATATTGTGCTCAGCACGAATCTACAACCACTAGTACAACAAGAAGTAACTTTCACAATAAATACAATATTGTAACATGAAAAGTGTTTACCTTTAAAACGGATAACAATTAAATTTATACGCAGTTTTAAGAATACGTGGATTGATTCAACACAAATAATCAAGAATATTTGATAAATGAGTTTAAAATGAAATGAATAACCGAACCAATCACGATGTTACGACTGGGCTCAGATTTAAGCTGAATAGTAGCTCTGTCCTCTATCGAATCCTTAACTTGAAGCCAATTGTGTATGAAGAACAACGACAAAATAAGAACTTTGCAATATCTAAAAAGCAGAAAAATGAACTTGTATTTCTTGGTTTGCGTGTTACAATGTGTTCTATTGAATAAAAACTTTTCCTTTATATAGTAGGAGAGTTTCATCCATAGTACAATTCTTAAAAAGGTAAAAATTCTCCTTTATCGTCAATTACTAATCCGCTACCTACATCGGGCGAGATCTGCGCCGTGATATCCGATGTCTCTGAGCTTGTTCTGGGTTCGGGGAGTGTTGTCTTATCAGGCCCGGTGGCGAGCACTCAGTTCGGGCCTCAGTACAAGAAGTCCCCAGCTTCGATTCTGATCCCATGTAGTCATATCCTTTCTTCGTTTGACCCACCGATAAATCGAGGTGTGTGTTAGCCCCGGTTTCACTCGTATACATATAGTCCCCTCGTTTCTCAAAGAGTAGGTTTGCCAAAACGATATGAAACGATAGATGAACCCCGGTTCCTTCCTTCATACGTTACAACCGGGATGACGGATAAGCCGAAATGTCCAATCAATCGAGTCGTTCTGACTTCGGACACGTGTCGATCATCAACTGGTCACCTTCGAATGTGAAACGTTGCGTATTGATTACATTTTACCCTATAAAAGCTTCGACCTTTTATACTTCTTTCACTTTCCGATCCTAGCTTTTACCTTTGAATTTTCTAGCGACTCTCAACTTTTTCAAATCTTCATACCTTCATCTTTGATCTTCAAATCATCATATTTGTTCTTAGATTTCTAACCAGATCTTCACCCCACCTTCAAACCTTAATACTCTTTTCTTCAAACCTTCATACTTGTTTCTCCAAACCTTCGTACTTTTCCTTCAAATCTTCATACTTTCCAGATCACGATGGCCAAAACTTTCAAATCAGTTCCTCAATAGGTTGTCCCTTCATCTTCCCACCCGGCCACAGATGCCGAGGTGGCTGCTCCCGAGGTGGCCCCAGAGCCTCCCATGAAAAGCTTTATACCCGGGAGCTGTTCAACCGGGGATGACAGACCGATGTGAAGGAGAATGTAGATACATATGCTCCTTACTAAAGATACCCTTCCCATAGTCCGAGAGGATTGTAAATGGGAAGGCAAGGACGTGGTTGTCCCCGGGCCTAAGAATGATATTACTACCCACGTGGACGGGTATTTAAGTGTTTATACTTTTTCCTTCACGCTGGACCCGGTAGACCCAGTAGTTCTGGCCTTTTGTAAGAGGTACGAGGTGTGCCTTGAGAAAATTCACCCGTCTTTTTGGAGGATCATGATCCTCCTACGCCATTTTGTGAACAACACCGAATCTCCTCGGTTCACCATCGATCACCTACTCCGTTTGTACAGTCCCCAAATTATTTGAGGGGGACTAATCAAGCTTGTTTGCCGAGCCAGCAAGGCTCACTTTTCGAGCATCGACGAGGATCGAGACCGAGGTTGGCAAGGGCATTTTGTTCGGGTAAAAATTGAAGATCTGATCCCTCCCGAGTTTCTGCCATTCCCTGAGAAGTGGAATGCATCTCGTAAGTGTAGTATTTCCTTAAGTATCAATTTTCCTTTATTTTTTCTCTCATTGCCAATATTTATGGTCGTGCAGTTATTGCCCGGGTTCCCAATGCAGTCCCCGGCTCAAGGAGAGGATCAAAGGAATCTGCAAGCAGATGTCATACTACGAGCGAGCATGGCGCAAACTTTCGAAGGGCAGATGGGAGGCCCGTTCTCATGGTAAGTTTCTTCCATGAATAGTTATTACTACGTCTCAAACTTACATAATGCTGACTTCTTCTCCTTTCCCTCGTAGGTTTGCCTAAGTTGACCGAACGTAGGCCGCTGGATGGGGATGACGATGCATCCTTACCCGTCGATCCCTCCATTTCAGGGTAGCCTGGGGCTGCCATGGGGTACAAGAAGAGGAAAAGAAAGTCCTCGGGCTCCCTGGATCCCGAGGCAAAGATAAAAAAAAGGCGACTACCCTGGCTCGTAAGCTCAAGAAGAATACAAAGTCCAGGGTACCAGACTCTGACTTCCTTTACCGGCTCAGGGATGAGCCCGAAGAAGACGACATCTTCGTTGCCCACGGATCGACCCCTACCGGGGAGTAGGCGACGACCGAGGGAAGGGTCCACACGGTCGATCCTCTTCATATTCGAGAGGCCGAAGTGGAGACGAATACTGTGACCTCCCAAAAAACCGTTCATATACTGAAGGAGGCGACCAATGTGATCGATATCATCGTAACGCCCTCCTATACCGAGTCCATGCTTGAAGAGGCCCAAGCGGGTAAGAAAAAGTCAAGCGAAGGAGTTCATGGTGCAAATGACCCTATCCACTCCTTCTTCGATGGCATGGACATGTCCATATTGGAAGATGTTTTCGGGCCGGGTGACCTGGAGTTCCCGAAGAAGGACGTGCCCTCGGGAGCTGGCGGGCCAAGTTCGAGTCCAAAACTCGTGAAGTAGTTTCCCGCACCGAGCGTGGACCCTGGCCGCAAGAGAACAATCGTTCTTATGGTCCCGGAGGATGATCGAGTTCTATCCGCTCCAGTGGGAGTAGCCAGCTACCTCCGATGCCTGGTGACCGAGGAGGATCAGGCAAAGATGAACAAGGTGGGCACGTCGAGACTTTTCAACGAGGCGAAGCAGGCACTGAACAAGGTAAAACATCAACACTTTTACACTCCCTTGTGAATTCCACATAAGTTTTGACGTCTCTTACTGTTTTCGTTTTTTTACAGGCTTTAGTGCTTCACCATGAGAGCTTCCTCCAGTTTCGCTTGGAAATCAGCCAGCTCGAGTTCGAGCTCAAAGAGCAGGTCGAAATAAGGACATGTAGAGGCTTCTCAGTGAGCAACAGGACGGGGCCCTCAAAGACCTCTAGGCCGAGATGGACGAGGCTAAGAAGGAAACTCTGACCCTGAAGCGAGAACATGCCGACCTGGTTGAAAAGGTAAAGGTCTTTGAAGCTAAAAACAAGGATTTAGTCGTGGTGAATAACAACACAACCTTGCAGGTCCAACAAAATATCGACTTGATCGACCAGCTCCGAGCTGAGTTGAACGAGGTCAAGGCCATGGTCGAATGGTGGAAAGGCAGAATGGACCTGTTGGCTTCGGAGAAAGAAACCGCGAAGGCGAAGGTGGCATCGGTTGAGAACCAACTCTGGGTGGCGAAGGACAAAGCTGACAAATGGTCTCAGCTGAATGATGATCTCCGAGCACAACTAAGCTCAACTGTCACAGAGCGAGATGCCCTCGGTAGAGAATATGAGGCAATGAAGTCAAAATTGGACACAACCTATGCCAATGCCGAAGAAATGGTGGCCAAATACAAGGCCGATGTGGAGGCAGCCGAGACCTGCCTAAAGACAAATATGTGAAATGGCTATCCCGAAAAGAGACCCTCAAAGTGATCCACGCCCGAGTTTCCGACATGTCGGGCAAGATTGAGGAAGCTAAAAAGCTCGAGGCCGAGGCAAAGGAGCTCTACGAGCCTGAGGTTCCGAAGGCTCCAACGGTTCCGGTGTTGAGTTGGGCCCCGGTGAAGACCAAGCGTAGATACCTTAGTACCTTTCAGTTTTTGCCTTCCCTTATGTATATATGTATGTGTGTGTATATATATATATATATATATATATATATTATTTATTTTGAGGCCTTTTTTATTGGGCTTTTGTAAATATATTTCGAAATATATATGAAAATTTTCCTTTCTGGCAATATCGTGTCTTTACTTTTCCAGCATCTTTTTATAACTTCTATTCATGTAATGTTTTTGATGTCTTAGCATGGAATCAAATTTAGTTGAGGGGCGTTCCTTTTTCGGAGCTCCGAATGGAGCCTGACTTCGATTCAACTTTGTTTGCTCGATGCTTTGAAATCTCGGTGTGACCAGAAGTTCTCAAGATGCTTAAGTGATTTTAGACGATATTTTTACCGAGGTTTTATAAATGCCTTACTTTCTGATTATGAGTTTCGGACGTCTCCAAGCCGTTTTTAGGGTGGCCGTAGCCTTTTGTATTTGGGCACCGCCTTATAGGTTTGGTGCCTCCGGGATTCGATAGCCCGATTTGTCCGAACTTTCTTTGGGCGACAGTCCCCGAGTAGGGGTAGCTTTTGGGCTCGATAATCCCCGAGTAAGGGTAGCTCTTGGGTTCGATAGTCCCCGGGTAGGGGTAGCCCGTGGGCTCTTAGGATCCATAATTGAAGAAGCAAGAAAATGCATAATAGCAAGGCGGAACTTTCTTTCATTTCTCCGTCTGTAAAGTACATGATCAAAATCGCATAAAAACTTGTATCATGACTAGAGTGGACTATGTAAGCACGGTTCATACGACCTTTTGGCCCTTACAATGAATCCTAACCACCATGCCTTAGCTTCTAGCATACAAGGGTTTTCATTTTTACTTGCTAAAAATCTTAATCCGAGGGTAATGGCCCCCAGTATTCAAGGTCGAGCTTGAGAGGGCTAAGATATTATTGGTATGAAGTGAAAGATAATTGACTCCAGTTTGAGACCGGTCTTCGAATCTATGTTAGTACGTTTTACTGTTGCTTCGTTAAAAACCTTTCCAAAAAACCCATTTTGGGACAAAAGCGGTTCAAGGAAAAAAGTGTGCAACGCGTGCTTTCAGACCTAATAGCCACTCCATCCTTGGCCGTTTACCTGCAAATGTTAGTCCGATTCATGACATGATTAAAGAGTAATTTTGAGTTCGTACCTTAGCAGCAGTACCGCTTTAAGTGTGTCACATTCCAGTTGTTCGGTAGTTGCACACCGTTTCCTGCTTCGAGTTTGTACGAGCATTTGTCGGTAATTTCGACGACTCGATATGGTCCTTCCCAATTTGGTCCCAGTTTCCCCTCCTTCGGGTTCCGGGTGTGTAATGTTACCTTCCTCAACACAAGTCCCCGATCTTAAAGTGTCAGAGGTTGGCTCTTCGGTTGTAGTATCTTTCTATTCTCTGTTTCTGGGCGACCAACCGGACTAGGCGGCCTCCCGCCTTTCATCTAATAGTTCCAGGCTCGTGATCATGGCCTTGTTGTTTGACTCTTTTGTTGCATATTGGAAATTGAGGCTCGGTTCTCCCACTTCGACTAGTATTAAGG
>AWOL01S0022151.1:0-10971 GCA_000715115.1 Nicotiana otophora | reverse complement strand
TATATATATATATATATATATATATATTATTTATTTTGAGGCCTTTTTTATTGGGCTTTTGTAAATATATTTCGAAATATATATGAAAATTTTCCTTTCTGGCAATATCGTGTCTTTACTTTTCCAGCATCTTTTTATAACTTCTATTCATGTAATGTTTTTGATGTCTTAGCATGGAATCAAATTTAGTTGAGGGGCGTTCCTTTTTCGGAGCTCCGAATGGAGCCTGACTTCGATTCAACTTTGTTTGCTCGATGCTTTGAAATCTCGGTGTGACCAGAAGTTCTCAAGATGCTTAAGTGATTTTAGACGATATTTTTACCGAGGTTTTATAAATGCCTTACTTTCTGATTATGAGTTTCGGACGTCTCCAAGCCGTTTTTAGGGTGGCCGTAGCCTTTTGTATTTGGGCACCGCCTTATAGGTTTGGTGCCTCCGGGATTCGATAGCCCGATTTGTCCGAACTTTCTTTGGGCGACAGTCCCCGAGTAGGGGTAGCTTTTGGGCTCGATAATCCCCGAGTAAGGGTAGCTCTTGGGTTCGATAGTCCCCGGGTAGGGGTAGCCCGTGGGCTCTTAGGATCCATAATTGAAGAAGCAAGAAAATGCATAATAGCAAGGCGGAACTTTCTTTCATTTCTCCGTCTGTAAAGTACATGATCAAAATCGCATAAAAACTTGTATCATGACTAGAGTGGACTATGTAAGCACGGTTCATACGACCTTTTGGCCCTTACAATGAATCCTAACCACCATGCCTTAGCTTCTAGCATACAAGGGTTTTCATTTTTACTTGCTAAAAATCTTAATCCGAGGGTAATGGCCCCCAGTATTCAAGGTCGAGCTTGAGAGGGCTAAGATATTATTGGTATGAAGTGAAAGATAATTGACTCCAGTTTGAGACCGGTCTTCGAATCTATGTTAGTACGTTTTACTGTTGCTTCGTTAAAAACCTTTCCAAAAAACCCATTTTGGGACAAAAGCGGTTCAAGGAAAAAAGTGTGCAACGCGTGCTTTCAGACCTAATAGCCACTCCATCCTTGGCCGTTTACCTGCAAATGTTAGTCCGATTCATGACATGATTAAAGAGTAATTTTGAGTTCGTACCTTAGCAGCAGTACCGCTTTAAGTGTGTCACATTCCAGTTGTTCGGTAGTTGCACACCGTTTCCTGCTTCGAGTTTGTACGAGCATTTGTCGGTAATTTCGACGACTCGATATGGTCCTTCCCAATTTGGTCCCAGTTTCCCCTCCTTCGGGTTCCGGGTGTGTAATGTTACCTTCCTCAACACAAGTCCCCGATCTTAAAGTGTCAGAGGTTGGCTCTTCGGTTGTAGTATCTTTCTATTCTCTGTTTCTGGGCGACCAACCGGACTAGGCGGCCTCCCGCCTTTCATCTAATAGTTCCAGGCTCGTGATCATGGCCTTGTTGTTTGACTCTTTTGTTGCATATTGGAAATTGAGGCTCGGTTCTCCCACTTCGACTAGTATTAAGGCTTCGGCCCTACAGACCAACGAAAATGGGGTGGCCCCGGTACTAGACTTCGATGTCGTATGGTATGCCTACAGGACTTCGGGCAGGATTTCCTTCCATTTCCCTTTGGCATTGGTCAACCTCGTTTTTAGGTTTTGAAGTATGGTCTTGTTTGTTGATTGTGCATGTCCGTTCCCACTAGGGTGGTAAGGTGTTGATAGTATCTTCTTAATCTTGTGATCTTCGAATAACTTATTTACCCTATTGCCGATGAATTGTTTCCCATTATCGTAAACGACCTCGACCGGTATCCCGAATCAACATATTATGTGGTCCCAGATGAAGTCAATGACTTCTTTCTCCTGGACTTTTTCGAACACTTGAGCTTCGACCCATTTGGAAAAATAATCGGTCATGAATAGTATGAATTGAGCCTTACTGGGTGCCCACGGCAGGGGACCGACGATGTCCATTTCCCACTTCATAAATGGCCACAGGGACAAGACCGAGTGGAGTAGCGCTCCCGGTTGATGGATCATCGGTGCGTGCCTCTTGCAGTCGTCGTATTTTCGTACGAAGTCCTTTGCATCTTTCTCCATTTCGGTCCAGTAATAGCCGGCCCTGATTAATTTCTGGACCAAAGATTCTGCCCCGAATGGTTCCCGCAAGTGCCTTCGTGAACTTCTCTCAAGGCATATTCGGTATCTCCCGGCCCCAAACATCTGGCTAGCGGTCCGTCGAATATTCTCCTGAACAATGTCCTATCGAACGTCGAACATTCTCGTGAACAACGTCCTTCCATTTCCCTTTGGCATCGGTCAACCTCTTTTTCAGGTTTTGAAGTATGGTCTTGTTTGTTGATTCTGTCTGCCCGTTCCCATTAGGGTGGTAAGGTGTTGATAGTATCTTCTTAATCTTGTGATCTTCGAATAACTTATTTAACTTGCTACCGATGAATTGTTTCCTATTATCATAAACGACCTCGGCCGGTATCCCGAATCAACATATTATGTGGTCCCAGATGAAGTCAACGACTTCTTTCTCTTGGACTTTTTCGAACACTTGAGCTTCGACCCATTTGAAAAAATAATCGGTCATGAATAGTATGAATTGAGCCTTACTGGGTGCCCACGGTAGGGGACCGACAATGTCCATTCTCCACTTCATAAATGGCCACGGGGACAAGACCGAGTGGAGTAGCTCTCCCGGTTAATGGATCATCGATGGTTTCTCTTGCAGTCATCGTATTTTCGTACGAAGTCCTTCGCATCTTTCTCCATTTCGGTCCAGTAATAGCCGACCCTGATTAATTTTTGTACCAAAGATTCTGCCCCCGAATAGCTCCCGCAAGTGCCTTCGTGAACTTTTCTCAAGGGGTATTCGATATCTCCCGGCCCCAAACATCTAGCTAGCGGGCCGTCGAACGTTCTCCTGAACAATGTCCCTTCGACCGAACTAAATCTGGTAGCCTTGGTACGCAAGGCTCTTGATTCTTTGGGATACGAGGGCAATTTTCCGGTCTTCAAGTAATCTATGTACTTGTTCCTCCAATCCCATGTTAAACTCGTCGAGTCTATTTTAGCGTGACCTTTTTCTAGTACCGACTTCATGAGATGTACTACTGTTCCCGAACTGAATTCATCGACATCGACCGATGACCCTAAGTTAGCCAGAGCATCGGCCTCGCTGTTCTGATTTCGGGGTACGTGCTGCAAGGTCCATTCCTTGAATTGATGTAGCGTTACCTATAATTTGTCTAAATACCTTCGCATCTGTTCCTCTTTCATCTCGAACGTCCCATTGACTTGGTTTACCACGAGGAGGGAGGTGCACTTAGCTTTGATCACCTCGGCCCCAAGGCTTTTAGCCAATTCGAGACCTGCAATTATGACCTCATACTCGGCCTCATTATTATTCAATTTCACAGTTCTAATTAACTGCCTAACTATATTCCCCGTAGGTGGTTTTAACACGATGCCGAGCTCGGACCCCTTTGCGTTCGAGGCACCATTCGTAAAAAGTATCCAAATTCCCGATGTAGTCCCCGAGTTTAGTAATAATTCCTTTTCAACTTCGGGTATTAAGGCCGGCGTAAAGTCGGCCACGAAGTTTGCCAAAATTTGAGATTTTATGGCGGTTCGGGGTCGATACTCATTATCGTACCCGCTAATTTCAACGGCCTATTTGGCCAGCCGGCCCGAGAGTTCGGGTTTGTGCATGATGTTCCTCAGTGTGTAGGAGGTTATGACACATATGGGGTGGCATTAAAAGTACGATTTTAGCTTTCTGAAGGCGCTTAGCAAAGCGAGTGCCAATTTTTTCAGGTGAGGGTACCTAATTTCGGCCTCGCCTAGAGTTCTACTGACATAGTAAATAGGAAATTACGTACCTTGCTCTTCCCGGACTAAGACTCCACTTACCGCCACCTCGGAAGCCGCCAAGTAAAGGTACAACTGTTCGTCTGCCTTCGGAGTGTGGAGCAAGGGCGGACTCAATAGGTACCATTTGAGTTCTTCTAAAGTTATTCTTCTTCTTTAACAATGAGAAGAACCGATGGCCTCTGAACGACCTTGACGTCGTCCACCATGGTGATATATTCTATTACTTTAATTTTGTCGGGATTGATCTCGATCCCTCAATTGGATACCATGAACCCGAGAAATTTTCCCGATCCGACCCCGAATGCGCACTTCTCCGAGTTGAGCTTCATATTGTATTTCTTCAATATGTCGAAGGTTTCCTGCAAATGTTTCAAATGGTCCTATGCTCGCAGGGACTTGACTAACATGTCGTCAATATAAGCTTCCATTGATTTTCCTATATGTTCTTCGAACATCCTGTTCACTAGGCATTGATAGGTGGCATCGTGGTTCTTTAATCCGAATGGCATTACATTGTAACAATAGATGCTGAATTTAGTGATAAAAGAAGTCTTTTCTTGATCGCCCGGGTCCATCTGAATTTGGTTGTACCCTGAATAGGCATCGAGAAAGCTGAGTATCTCGTGCCTGGCCATCGCGTCGATCATCCGATCGATGTTAGGCAAAGGAAAAGAATCCTTAGTGCATGCCTTGTTTAGATCTTTGTAATCTACACACATTCGTAGCTTATTTCCTTTTTTAGACACTACCACTACGTTAGCTAATCAGTCCGGGTATTTAACTTTCCGAATGGACCCTATTTTAAGGAGTTTAGATACCTCGTCCTTGATGAATGCATGATTGACCTCAGACTGTGGTCTCCTCTTCTATTTAACCGGGTGGAACTTCGAGTCTAAACTCAGCTTATGAGTGGTCACTTTCGGGGGGATCCCTGTCATGTCAAGGTGGGACTAAGAGAAACAGTCTATGTAAGCTTTAATAAATTCAATGAGCTTTTTTCCGAGCTTGAGAGTTAATCCCGTGCCCAGGTATACCTTTCGATCTGATAGGTATTCGATTAATATGACTTGCTCTAACTCCTCAACCGTCGATTCGGTTGCGTCGGTATCATCAGGAGCTATGAACGACCTTGGAAGTTTGTAATCATCGTCCTCGTCTACATATCGCTCTTTCGGTTCGGTCAGGGTTGGCATAGGTGATTATTATTTAATTTCTTCCTTTCTGGTCGGCTCCAGGTTCCTTGATGTCGAAACCGCGGGCACCAGGATGTTACACCTTGAGCGTCCCAAGGTAATGTATAATGAATATGAGACTTGTTAATCATGATTTAAATGAGTTTAAAATCATAATATGACTATGCATGATGTTTGGATAAAACACATAAAGTTTGGGAAAAATCGGATTAAAGTTACGGAAAAACCAACTAAGGATTTGCCATGTAATAGAGCTTTTTCAGAAATAAGTTTCGTGTACTATATGAGGTCTTTTGGGACATATTATATACCAAGTTGAATGTCTTGGAATGTAGTTTCCAACGCTCTTAACCGTTCGTTCATACGACATCCGGATAAAAAGATATAAGCGTCGGAAGATGGGTGAATGAGAGGGTGCCAAGCTAGCACCTCTTTGACTTTTCAAAAGTTGATATATATGTTTTAACTCGTCTCTCTCTCTCTTCATTTTTACATAGAATCCGACCAGAGGACACCATAAAAACGGTCCTTGAGCTCTCTAATAGTGCTTCAAATAATACTAACATCCCGGGTACGAAATCGAGAAGCGATAACATCAGAACGATCCCTACGACGTAAGTATCACTATATCGCCTCTCTTTTTCTTTGTAGTTTGAGTTTTAGAATGTATTTAATAGTTAATAAAATTCCTAATTTCTGTATTTAAGCTTTAAAATATCAATAAAGGTTGATAAATTCATTTTCTAATAGTTAGACCTCACGGGACGGTGATCGGAAGCCGTGAGTTCGAGTTATTTGACTTGTAGTGGACTGTTTTGTGGGTTGTTTCGTGTTGATTTTGGATTGTCTATTGTGCTGCTGATTTATAGAGTTTGGAAGGATAAAAAGGACATGGATAAACGCCACATGTAATAGGGTAGTAGGTTGGTCGCTCGTCGTTGTAGTTACAGGCTAATTGGTAACTTGTTGTTTGGGTGTATTATGGTATATTTGGGGGGTTTGTTGTATTAAAGGTCCCGAATTGTAATTAGGTTAGTTTTGAGTTGTTGATTGTATTATGTTTGTATCTCGCCTATAGTAGGCTTGAGGGAGCAGTAAAATCAGGGGAAATACTGCCCATTTTATTTTAGAATCGAGTTATCGTTTGAGATACGTAATATACGACCGCCATTTAAGTTGTACACGTATTTCTTTGTTATAGAGTTGACGCGCTAGTTGTCATAAGCTTGTTGTTAAGTTGCATTGACGACTTGAGGTATGTTAAGGCTATCCCTCATTTAGTTTTGGCATGATCCGTACGATACAAACGAAACGAGCAAATACATAACTTTTATAAATGACTTTATTCATAGAAGTATTAGAGATGCCTACGTTCTTGATTCCCCATGTGAATTATTATTATATCTTCTGTTCATGGGTCTCAGAAAAATACGTAGTTGATAAAGTTTATCCGAAAGGTATATTGATGTTATTAACGTATTTCTTATGCATTTCATTCATTTATATATGTACATTGACCCATGATCAGATGGCATTATATACGCGTATATTATATGTATATGGGATATGGAAAAAAGTTACGACGTTATATACACACCACCACCTGATCAGCTGGTATACGTTGATGAATTGCCCGCAGTGGCCGAGATAATATGATGGGATGCCCTCAGAAGCTTGATGATGTTATGCACACCTATACCTATGCATGATACGATATTTACACGCACGCGCATGACATTATAAATGTTTCAGGATTCACAAAGTTATTTAGACTCACAGGTGGAATTCTTTACTCCATGTTTCATCTATGTCTTTTATGTACTGATTTTCATGCCTTACATACTCAGTACATTATTCGTACCGACGTCCCTTTTTCCTGGGGACGCTGTGTTTCATGCCCGCAGGTGCAGGTAGACAGGCTTACGGTCCCCCATCTTAGGATCCTTGCTCAGCGAGAGTTGGTGTGCTCCATTTGATCCTGAGCTGCTATTGAGTTTTGGTACGATACTTTTGTATACATATGGGTATGACGGGGCCCAGTCCCATCCTTTATACAGTTGTACACTCGATTAGAGGTCTGTAGACAGTCATGTATAGTTATATAGTATGTGGCCTTGTCGGCTCGCCCTACCGTATTCCGTATATATATATGTCTTTTGGGTATGTTTTCCCACATATGTTGTTCATATGAGCCAGTAGTTTATTTCCAGACGTTATGCATGACCTACACTTATTTCATGTTTATATCTTAGACGAATGCTTAGGGGTGTTCGATAGGTAGAACTCGGGCACTCGTCACGGCCCATCGGTTTAGGTCGTGACAAAAGTGGTATCAGAGCAGTTCAATCCTCGGATTGTCTACAGACCGTGTCTAGTAAAGTCTTGTTTATGAGTGTGAAGTGTACCACACTTATTAATAGGAGGCTGCAGGACATATAGGATATTACCTTCCCTTCTTATCTTAGATCGTGCGATATAAGAATTCATTTTCCTGACGATAT
The DNA here is from genome assembly GCA_000715115.1 of Nicotiana otophora. Lineage (NCBI taxonomy): Eukaryota > Viridiplantae > Streptophyta > Magnoliopsida > Solanales > Solanaceae > Nicotiana > Nicotiana otophora. Next base: position 3,424 of record AWOL01S0022151.1, on the reverse strand, counting down.
GTTATATTTTCAGCGATGCCCAAGAAGGCTACAGCCGTGCAGAAAGGCAAATCCGTGGATGATGAGACTACAAGTAGAGCGCCACAAGTTACCAGGTCTCGGGGAGAGTCACAAAGTGAGACTCCATCTCAGACTTCACATACCCTGCCCTCTCCAAAGGAGATCCGAGGGGCACCAGCTCCAGTACACCCAGCTCCTCAGCCAGATGCACCAGGTCAGGAGATGAGAGATGTTATTCAGTTATTGACTCGATTAGTGGCCGCACAGGTTCGACGCCAGGAGGTAGGTATCAGTCATGTAGATAGGGCCATCAATGCGAGGGTTCACGATTTCATTTATTTGGACCCTCCTGTATTCACTAGAGCAGATCCAAATGAGGACCCTCAAGTATTTATCGATAGGATGCAGAGGACTTTGAGGGTAATGAAGGCCACTGCGACTGAGTCAGTTGAGCTAGCTTCCTATAGACTTCAGGATGTTGCAATTAATTGGTACGAGTCTTGAGAGTTATCCAGAGGTGAGGATGCTCTTCCAGCAGTATGGCAGAAGTTTACAGAGGTTTTTCTTCGTCATTATTTGACACCAGAGCTTAGAGGGCTAGAGTTGATAGGTTCTTGACCCTTCGACATGGTAATATGAGTGTTCGGGAGTACAACCTTCAGTTTGATTCTTTGGCTAGGTATGCTCCCACTATTGTAGCTAAGATGGAGGATCGGGTTCACTGGTTCGTGATGGGGTTAGAGCCGCGCCTGCTCAATGACTGTATGTCGGTCTCACTTCATCTAAGTATTGATATTTCTCGTATTCAGGCATACGCTCAGGGTGTAGAGGAGCGTAAGAAGAAGCAGAGGGCCGACCGTGAGCATGATAGGGGCCGGAGTAAGAGAGCGATATCTTCAGGTCCTTATGGTGAGTTTCGAGGTGGTCATAGATAACAGTGCCCGAGGTATTCAGCCCAGCCATCGGCTAGTGCACCCCTTCAGTTTGCCAGTCGGAGATTTGATTGTTCCACATATTCAGGGCCCAGTCAGAGTTTCAGGGCCTCTAGTTCTCAGTATAGGGGTGAGTCAAGTCAGATGAGGCCACCCTTGCCACGATGTGCTCAGTGTGTTAAGCAGCATGTCGGGCAGTGCCTTGTAGGGTTGGGTGTTTGTTATACTTGTGGTTATCCAGGCCACGTTATGAGAGATTGTCCGATGAGAGATGGTGCAGGTATAGTTAAGCCAGCGAGATCTGTAGCCAGTTCCTCATCATCAGTACGTCCCTCTGGGAAAGGTTCACATGCACCAGCTGGCCGTGGTAGAGGCAGAAGTGGAGCATATAGCTCGAGCGGTCCTTAGAACCGTATCTATGCCTTAGCAGGTCGACAGGATCATGAGTCATCAGCTGATGTTGTTACATGTATATTATCAATCTCTTCATATGATGTATATGCATTGATTGATCCAGGTTCCACCTTATCGTACGTCACTCCATTGGTTGCTAGTAAGTTTGGGATAGAACCTGAGTTGATTGAACCTTTTGAGGTGTCTACACCTATTGGGGATCCAGTGATAGCTAGACGGGTATATAAAGACCGTATAGTAGTAGTTCATAGTCGTTCTACAGTAGCAGACCTGATTGAGTTAGATATGGTGGAATTTGATGTTATAATGAGTATGGATTGGTTGGCTTCTTGTTATGCTAACATTTATTGTAGATCAAAGATGGTTCGGTTCCAGTTTCCAGGGGAGCCAATTCTAGAGTGGAAAGGTAATACTACATCGCCGAGAGGTAGGTTTATTTCCTATCTCAATGCAAGGAGGATGATCATAAAGGGATATATTTATCACTTAGTTCGGGTACAGGATGTGCAAGCAGAGTCACCGACCCTTCAATCTATCCCGGTGGTTAATGAGTTTCAAGATGTTTTTCCCGATGAGCTTTTAGGCCTTCCGCTAGAGCAGGATATTCAGTTTGCTATTGACACATTACCAGATACTCAGCCGATATCCATTTCTCCTTATAGAATGGCACCTGCAGAGCTGACAGAGTTGAAAGAACAACTGAGGTATTTGCTTGAAAAAGGTTTTATGAGACCCAGTACATCACCGTGGGGAGCACCTGTGTTATTTGTGAGAAAGAAAGATGATTCCTTGCGGATGTGTATTGATTACAGACAGTTGAATAAGGAGACGATCAAGAATAAGTACCCGCTCCTGAGGATTGATGATTTATTTGATCAGTTGTAGGGTGCCGGGTGTTTCTCAAAGATAGACTTGAGGTCGGGGTACCATCAGGTAAGGGTTAGAGAGAAGGATATTCCGAAGACTACATTCAGGACCAAATACGGGAACTTTGAGTTTCGTGTTATGTCGTTCGGTTTGACCAATGCCCTAGCGGTATTCATAGACTTGATGAACCGTGTGTTCAGATCCTTTCTAGATCTGTTCGTGATTGTATTTATGGATGATATTTTGGTTTATTCTAGTTCAGAGGCTGAGCATGCAGATCATTTGCATACTGTGCTCAAAGATCTACAAGAAAGGAAGTTGTATGCAAATTCTCTAAATGTCAATTCTGGTTGAATTCTGTAGCCTTCCTTGGTCATATTATTTCGAGTGAGGGTATCCAGGTCGATACACAGAAGATTGAGGCAGTGAAGACTTGGCCTAGACCCACGACACCGATAGAGGTTCGTAGCTTCTTGGGTTTGGTAGGTTATTACAGGAGATTTGTAGAGGGATTTTCTTCCCTTTCAGCACCATTGACAAAGTTGTCTCAGAAGGCAACTAAGTTTCAGTGGACTGATGCTTATGAGCGGAGTTTCCAGGCATTGAAGGACATATTGACTTCAATACCGGTTCTGACACTTCCAAAAGGGACCGATGGTTATACTATCTATTGTGACGCTTTGGGCGTTGGATTGGGTTGTGTATTGATGCAGCATGGTAAGGTTATCGCTTACGCTTCTAGACAACTAAGAAACCACGAGAAGAATTACCCGACCCACGATTTAGAGTTAGCCGCGGTGATTCATGCATTAAAGATGTGGAGGCACTATTTGTATGGCATTCATGTTGATATCTATACGGACCATAAGAGACTTCAGTATATATTCAAGCAAAAGGAATTGAATTTACGTCAGAGACAATGGTTGGAGCTACTAAAAGACTATGATGTTGATATTTTATACCATCCAGGAAAGGCGAATGCAGTAGCCGACGCCCTCAGCCGTAGATCTATGGGTAGCTTATCATATTTACAGCCAGATAAGAGTGAGAAAGCTCGTGAGATTCATCAGCTAGCTAATCTTGGAGTTCGATTACTAGATTCAGGTGGTACCGGAGTTACTATTCAAGACACGACAACATCCTCTCTAGTAACTGAAGTGAAGAAACGCCAGTATGAAGATCCTGTGCTAGCTCACTACAGAGATACAACC
>AWOL01S0022136.1:7162-38391 GCA_000715115.1 Nicotiana otophora | reverse complement strand
TGAGAACAAAACTTCCCATTTCAATATGGGGTCATGCTATTTTACATGCAGCAGCACTTGTGCAGATAAGACCCACAAGTTATCATAAAGTCTCCCCATTGCAATTGGCTTTTGGTCAGGAGCCAAATATATCTCATCTTAGAATCTTTGGTTGTGCGATATATGTTCCAATTACTCCACCACAACGCACAAAGATGGGTCCCCAAAGAAGGTTGGGAGTATATGTTGGGTATGAATCTCCTTCTATTATAAAATATCTGGAGCCTATGACTGGAGATTTATTTACAGCAAGATTTTCTGATTGTCATTTTGATGAATCATTATACCCAATATTAGGGGGAGAAAATAAGCAGCTGAGAAACGAGATAGATTGGAATGTATTATCAATATCTCATTTAGATCCTCGAACAAATCAATGTGAACAAGAGGTTCAAAAGATAATTCATTTGTAAAATATTGCAAATCAACTGCCAGATGCATTCACTGACCTACCAAGGGCGACTAAGTCACATATTCCAGCTGCTAATGCTCCAATTCGAGTGGATATCCCGGTAGGACAATTAATTAAAGCAAATAATTTTAAACCACGCTTGAAACGTGGTAGACCTATCAATTCTAAGGATAAAAATCCTTGAAAAAGAAAAGGAGAAAATTAAGTTATGTCTTAACGGGAAAAAGATGGAACCGAAATAATATTGTTATCGATAACGTTTTTGCTTATAATGTCGCTATTGAAATAATGCAACAAGATGAGGATCTTGAACCAAAATCTGTTGATGAATGTAGACAGAGAAATGATTGGCCAAAATGGGAAGATGCTATCCAGGCAGAATTAACTTCACTTGCAAAACGTGAAGTTTTTGGGTCTGTAGTCCAAACACTAAATGTTGTTAAGCCTGTTGGCTATAAATGGGTTTTTGTACGTAAAAGGATGAGAAAAATGAGGTACAAAGATATAAGGCACGCCTTGTTGCACAAGTATTTTCACAAAGGCCTGGTATCGATTATGAAGAGACATATTCTCCTGTTATGGATGCTATAACGTTCTATTATCTCATTAGTTTTGCTGTCCATGAAAAGCTTGACATGCATTTAATGGATGTAGTTACAGCCTACCTTTACGGCTCACTTGATAATGAGATATACATGAAAATTCCCCAGGGATTTAAAATGCCTGATGCACATAATTCGCAGTCCCGAAAAATATTTTCAATCAAACTGCAAAGATCTTTGTATGGTCTAAAGCAATCAGGTAGAATGTGGTATAACCGCCTTAATAAGTATTTATTAAAGGAAGGTTATATAAATGATACCATTTGTCCATGTATTTTTATAAAGAAAACAATATCAGAGTTTGTTGTACTTGCTGTATATGTTGATGACATAAACCTTATTGGAACTCCTACAGAACTCCAAAAGGCAATTGATTATTTAAAGAAGGAATTTGAGATGAAAGATCTCGAAAAAACAAAATTATGTCTTGGTTTGCAAATTGAACATTTGGCAAACGAGACTTTTGTTCATCAATCTGCCTACATAGAAAAGGTATTGAAACGGTTTTACATAGATAAAGCACATCCATTAAGTACTCCGATGATTGTTAGATCACTTGATGTGAATAAGGACCCGTTCCGACCTCAAGAAAAGAATGAAGAACTTCTTGGTCCTGAAGTACCATATCTTAGTGCAATTGGTGCACTTATGTATCTTGCTAACACTACAAGGCCTGACATAACTTTTTCAGTTAATGTCTTAGCAAGATATAGCTCTGCTCCTACAATGAGACATTGGAATGGAATCAAACACATATTGCGGTATCTAAAAGGGACTATCGATATGGGGTTATTTTATGGCAATGATTGCAGTCCCGATCTTGTTGGTTATGCCGATGCTGGGTATTTATCTGACCCACACAAGGCTCGATCTCAAACAGGCTATGTGTTTACATATGGAGGCACTGCCATATCTTGGCGATCGACTAAGCAATCAATAGTGGCTACTTCATCTAATCATGCTGAGATAATTGCTATTCATGAAGCAAGTCGAGAATGTGTATGGTTGAGGTCTATAATACACCTTATTCGAGACAAGTGTGGTTTGAAGTGTGATAAATTACCCACAATTTTGTATGAAGACAATGCAGCATGCATAGCCCAATTGAAAGGAGGATTCATAAAAGGGGATAGGACAAAGCACATTTCACCAAAGTTATTTTTCACACGTGATCTTCAAAAGAATGGTGATATGAATGTGCAACAGATCCGTTCAAGTGATAATATGGCTGATTTGTTCACCAAATCTCTACCGATGTCAACCTTCAAGAAACTAGTGTACAAGATTGGGATGCGAAAGCTCAAGGATGTGAATTGATGCTCTCATCAGGGGGAGTTAATACGCGTTGTACTCTTTTTTCCTTACAAGGTTTTGTCCCACTGGGTTTTTCTTGCAAGGTTTTTAACGAGGAAACCAAAAGGCGTATTTCTAAACATGTGTACTCTTTTTCCTTCACTATGAGTTTTTTTTCAATAGGTTTTTTTCCTAATAAGATTTTTACGAGGCACATTATCTATGGACATCCAAGGGGGAGTGTTATAAGAGAAATCAATAAGTTGGATGTCTACTCTTCCTCCATGATCTTCTCAAATGCTTAATGACATATTCAATGACATATTTCTATGTTTAATGACATATTCAATGACATATTTTTATTCACTTTTCATGCCTATATAAAGGTCTTGTAATAGATAGAAAAAATACACAATTGAAGAAGAAATAAGAATCTCTCTTCCTCTCTATATATCTTAGCTTGTTTTTCCTTGTTCGATATTGTTATTTTGAGTTATATTTATAACAATATATAGTTATTTGAAATAATTTTTCAATGTTTGTACTTTAGCTAGAATTTGATATTTTGCAATTAGTTCAAATACACGAATAGTGTGTGCATTTAAATTGGAACACATTTTGATTTCAATGTTTTGTTTGGGTAATCTTGATTATAAGATAAATTTATGTTGAATTTAACTTTTTATTAGATTTAATTTGTTACAATAATTGTTTTGATTGATATATAATTTGAAATTCAGATACTTCAAAAAATTATCAAGCATAAATATTCATTTATATCTTTAAATATTCAATTTTTATCAAATAATGATTTTATTTTTTAAATTGATAATTTCTCACACATTTCAAGAATATGCATGGCAAAACAAGCTGACATGTGCTTTTAAGTTGGACATGGAAATTTTCTTTTTACATGCTTGAATGGCCTTTCATTCATTATTTTTTTTTTTCCAATTTTCACTGCAGCTCATCAATCTTATGGTAGTTATCCTTATATGGTAGTTAACTACCAAGCACCAATTATGTGCTCCTATTAAATTATCTCCAACTGGCTTTGCTTTTCCACATATCTTCTTCGCAGGCAATATTATCCTTACTTTAAAAGTAAATTCCAAAAGTAATCATGCAATTATTGATATGCTAAATTACTTTAATAGTAGCTTGGATCAAAAGATCAACTTTTTAAAATAAAAAATTATCACGACCCAAAATATGGCACATAGTCTCTAAAATTAGGTAAGCCTAACACTTACTGAATTAATAATAAATTTTAACCAATCAACTATTAAACATGAACCAGAAATTTCTATACAAAGCCAACAATCTAAAGTAGATATACAACATCCCAAGACCGGTAGTACAAGTCACAAACTCTACTAAGTTTACTAAAAAATCTCTAAGTATAGTTGTTCTGGAATAGAAATAAACAGTATAAAGTAAAACTTCATAAGGTGACTCTGAGGCCTGCGAACGCAATGGTAGGTATACCTTGAAGTCTCCACAACAAACACGCTCTGAGATATCTGGATCTGCACAAGAATGTGAAGCAAGCGTAACATGAGTACACCAAGGCAGTACCCAATAAGTATCAAGACTAACCTAGGTGGTGTAGTGACGAGGAACAGTCACGACACCTACTAGATATAATAACTTGTACGGGTATGAATATAAAGCGAAACATGGTAAGAATAACAATATAGTACATGCAAATGGAAACTAAAAGCATGTAACGACCCGACCAGTCGTTTTAAGTATTATAACCCTGTCCCCCTATTTACTGCTTAATTTATGCTTTATATTTGTTTTATGATTTATCGGGTTAGATAGTTCGAGCCCAGAAGAAATTCGAAGTGAAATGAGATACTTAGTCATATAATTAGAAACATGAGTTGGAAAAATTGACCGGATGTTGACTTATGTGTAAATGACCTCAGATTTAAATTTTGATGATTTCAATAGCTCTGTATGGCGATTTTGTACTTATGAGCGTGTCCGAAAAATTATTTGGAGGTCCGTAGAGAAATTAGGCTTGAAATGACGAAAGTTAAATTTTGAAAAGTTTGACCGGGGGGTTGACTTTTTGATATCGGAGTCGGAATCCGATTCTGGATATTTGAATAGGTCTGTTATGTCATTTATGACTTGTGTGCAAAATGTGAGGTCAATGGAACGTGATTTGATAGGTTCTGGCGTCGTTTGTAGAAATTGGAAGTTTCAATATTCATTAGGCTTGAATTGTAGTATGATTCGTGGTTTTAGTGTTGTTTGATGTGATCTGAAGGCTCGACTAAGTTTGTATGATGTTTTAAGACTTGTTGATGTATTTGGTTGAAGTCCCGAGTGTAATGATCCAACCGGTGATTTTTGACTTTTAGAACTCCGTTCCCCTAAATAAAACTCTCTGTATGTGCTTTTATTAATTTATAACTTGAGGGTATGGTTGGTTAGGGATTTGGAAGTGTTCGGGTTGAAATCGGAACACTTGGTTCCTTAAGTTGGCCTTAAAATGCTAAGTTTGACTCCGGTCAGCATTTTGAGAAAACGACCACGGAATTGGGATTTGATGGTTCCAATAGGTTTGTATGGTGATTTTGGACTTGGGCGTATGTTCGAATCGGGTTTTGGACAACCCAGGAGTGTTTCGGTGCTTAACAGTGAAAATCAACTATTTGAAGGTTTAATGTTCTTTAAATTTAGTTTGGGATAAGTTTTGGAGTAATTGAAGTCTGTTTGGAATTTCGAGTCTGAGAATAGCTCTGTATGTTGATTTAATACTTGCACGCAAAATTTGGTGTTATTCTGAGTAGTATAAGTGTATTTCGGCACGTTCAGAGTAAGTTTGAAGAATTTAAAATTTCTAAGTCTAATCAATTTGATTTGAGGTATAATTCTTAGTTTTGATGTTATTTTACACGTTCCGAGTATTCGAGCGAGTCCGTATTATGATTTTAAACTGTTTGGTATGTTCGGACGGGGCCTCGGGGGTTAACCGAATAAGGCTCAGATCAATTTTGGAAATTGGAGCAGCAGCTGAAGCTTCTAGATTCTGCTGCAATCGCACCTGCTCTTGGGCAGCCGCAAGTGCGAGCTTGCAAAAATGTTCCCCAAGCAGCAGATGTGAGAAAAGGGGAGGCTGGCATGAATCGAAGAAGCGATCTAGGAAGCACACCTGCGAGCCCACAGGTGCGAAGACACTGACCGCAGAAGCGGAAAGGGCGCATGTTCGAAGGGCATTGCCACAGAAGCGGAACCGCAGGTGCGGTCACACCTCCGCAGATGCGCAAATGCTGCTGGGTAGAATAGTTTAAAGGAGTGAGTCTTAGTCATTTTTAGCCCGTATTTCCTCAAATTTTGGGACATTTTGGAGCTTTTTGAGAGGGGATTTCAACTAGCAACTTGAAGGTAAGTTAATTTTATACACTTTGAGTTAAATACATAGATTATGGATAAATTATAACCTGTAAATTGTGAAAACCAAGGGTTAGAGGAAAAAACTTGATTTGTATAAACAAAATGAGATTTTAACCCCGAAAATAGTTATGGAATTGGATGAAAATTGTATATTTGAGTTCTTGAGATTAGGGGTAACGTTTTCCTCCGAAATTTTCTGGAATCCGGGCACGATGGCCTGGGGTAAATTTTAGGAATTTACCATTTTAGATAGGGTAATTTATTTAATAGTCTAAATTCAAAATTTTGAATATGTATTAATTATTTTATATAACATTTAGATAGTTTCGAATTTTTTGGCACCGAATTGAGAGTTTTACGCGACGTTGTGATCTAGAAGTGGGCTTTGAGACAAGGTAAGTCTCTTGCCTAACCTTGTAAGAGGAAATTTACCCCATAGGTGATTTACATTAATAATTGTTGCTAATTATTGGGGCTACCTACGCACGAGGTGACGAGAGTCCATGCGTAGCTACTAATTATGCTATGTTCAGGTAGTTTAGGACTCAAATCATGAATTACTTATAATAATTGCTCCTTTTATTTAAAAACATTACTAGAATTATATTGTAAATTGTTAGAGGAAATAGTAAAAGACCGAAACTTCATGTACTTGAATTTTGTGCAAATTATTTTATTGTTAATAGAAATTAAACATCATATATGTTAATTTTATAATAACTTCTCATTCTAGAGGTTCATAAGAAAATGCCATCCTTTCTTGTGGAGCGGGCCGAATGCCTCGGCAGTATAGATGTATCTATGGATTGCATCACACATCCCTCGGCAGTGTACACAACACTCTGGATCGGGTCGTACGACCTCGGCAGAAATCGTGCCTAATAATAATAATTACACGATAGCTTGATATTTTAATTGCAGCTTGTGAAGCTAATTGATAAATTGTAAATTATTGAATTTTAAGGAATTAATTATTTCTGGTTGTTAAGAAAACTATTGTTGTTCGCCTAAAAATCATGTTTAATTCAATATATTCTATTGTAATATTATTGAACCATTGTGAGTGTCAAAGTCGACCTCTCGTCACTACTTCTTCGAGATTAGGCTTGATAATACTAGGTACACGTTATTTACGTACTCGTGCTATGCTTGCTGCACTTTTTTGTGCAGGACCTGAGACAGTTACTATCGGAGGACTCATCGGCGCGAACCCACATTATCCAGAGGCTTAGTGGTGAGCTGCCTTTTCTGAGTTGTTCTGCACCAACTAGTGCCTCTTCTTGTATTTGTATTCTGTCTATTTTATTTGAGACAATATTTAGAATTTTTTGTATAATCTACTAGATACCCATACACTTATGACATAAGGTCTTGGCACACACTTGTAGAATTTGTAGATTTAATTATTTCACATGTGTTTTAATTTATCTTATTTTCTCATATCTTTCTTAAATTATTTTGAAATTTCGAAGAATTTGATTACTCGGATAATTTTTTTTTAAAGAAATGAATATAAGTTTAAATCATTAGTTGGCTTTCCTAGCTGGGATATTGGGCGTCATCACGACCTATAGGTGAATTTGGGTCGTGACAACATGGTATCAGAGCACTAGGTTCACGTAGGTCTTTCAAGTTATGAGCAGGCTTAATAGAATCTTACGGATTGGTACGGCGACATCTGTACTTATCTTCGAGAGGCTATAAGGTATTAGGAAACTACCTTTCTTCATCTCCCATCGTGCAAATGATGTAATACTAAATATCTTTCTATTATTTTCTCACAGATGGTGAGAACGCGTTCTAATGAGGTTCTAGTCCAGGGAAGAGCTGCTCCCCTATTGTTATAGGCCGAGGGAGGGCTCCAGCCTGTGGTAGAGGACGGGGATGTCCTAGAGCTAGTCCAGTTATGCCACCAATGGGTCCAGCAGGGGATCCTATTATTGAGCAACAGGGCAAGGTGCCCGTAGCAGAGTTAGCTCCGGTAGATTTCACGACTACACCGGGATTCTAGGAGGTCATGGGCTGTATGTTGCGGTTTATGGACACTATGACTTAGGCCGGTTTTTTTCCGGCAGACCCATCTACATCACAGGCTGGCGGGGGAGCACATACCCCTACCGCACATGCTCATGGGTAAGCAGCTGCTGTATATCAGGCCCAGGGTGCACTACCCGTGGGTGAAGTCCAGACTGTGGCAACAGCTACACCTGAGCCCATACCAGTTGCGGCTGCCGAGCCGCATAAGCTATTGTACAGATGGAATAGACTATATCCTCCTGTATTTGGGAGTGAGCGACATGAGGATCCCCAGGATTTCATTGATCGGTGCAGGGATAGACTGCACAATATTAGGATATTGGAGTCTCATGGGGTAGACTTTGCTACTTTTCAGCTGGAGGGCAGAGCCCGTAGATGGTGGAAGTCTTATCTTCTTGGCAGACAAGCAGATTCTCCTCCCATGACTTGGGACAAGCTCACCTGTATTTTTCTGGACATGTATATTCCACCCTCCCAAAGGGAGGAGTTGCGGTTTCAGTTTGAGCAGCTCCAGCAGGGTCAAATGTATGTGACCGATTTTGAGGCGGGGTTCTCTGAGTTATCTCGCCATGCACTTATGATACTCCCTACTAAGGCAGAGAGAGTGCGGAGGTTTGTTGTGGGTTTACATACTGGGATTCAGCCCACTATGGCTCGAGAGGTTAAGATGGGGACTTCTTATGAGTTGGTTTTGGAGATAGCCCGAAGGATTGATGGTGTGCGTCAGCGTAGCCGAGAGCAGGTTATGAGGGATAAGCAGTTTAGATATTCTGGAGAGTTCAGAGGTGCTCCGTCTGGGGGTAGAGTTCAGTTCGTGAGAGGGCAGTCTAGCAGGTCCCCATATCCAGCACCACCACCTCCTCGGGGTGCCCCAATGCGACCTTAATTCAATGCTATACCAGAAATTTCTTATCGCCCACCAGCTATTCAGGGTTCTTCCAGTGGGTATTTAGGTCACTAGGGTCAGACTTCTAGTCAGTAGCCCATGGCATCGAGAAGTTGTTACAAGTGTGAGGATTTCAGTCACATGCGATGATTCTACCCCAGGCTTCGGGGTAGACCAGTGCAGCAGGGTCAGCAGCCTATGATTACCGCACCAGTTGCTCCACTAGCCATCAGATCACCCAGAGGCGGAGGGCAGGTGGTTAGGGGTTGTCCTAGAGGTGGAGGCCAGCCAGGTAGAGGCCAGCCAGTTGGCGCTCCAGCTCGGTTCTATGCTTTTCCGGCAAGACCAGATGCGGAGGCCACAAATGACGTGATTACAGGTATTATTTCTGTTTGTGGCAAAGATGCCTCTGTATTATTTGATCCAGGATCTAAGTATTCATATGTGTTATCTCTATTTGCTTATTTCCTGGGTGTTTCTCGTGAGTCCTTGAGTACTCGTGTTTATGTGTCCACTCCTGTGGGCGATTCTGTTGTTGTGGATCAGATCTATCGGTCTTGTATTGTTACATTGTTTAGTTATGAGACTAGAGCAGATCTTCTGCTGCTGGATATGACCGACTTTGAGATTATCCTGAGCATGAACTGGCTATCCCTATATCACGCCGTCCTAAATTGTCATGCTAAGACTATTACTTTAGCAATGCCGAAATTTCCTAGGTTGGAGTGGAAGGGTTCATCTGTCAGCGCATCTAATCATGTTATTTCCTTTCTAAAAGCTCGACATATGGTCGAGAAGTTTTGTTTGGCTTATCTAGCCTATGTTCGGGATACTACTGTAGAGACTCCGACTATTGATTCAGTGCCTGTAGTCTTGGAGTTCTCCGATGTATTTCCTTCATATCTTCCAGGCATGCCACCGGATGGTGATATTGATTTTGGTATTGACCCGGCTCCTTATACCCATACTATATCTATCCCACCGTATTCGCATGGCTCCAAAAGAATTGTAGGAATTGAAAGAACAGCTTGAGGAGTTATTAGCCAAGGGGTTTGTCAGACCGATTGTATCGCCTTGGGCTGCACCAATATTATCCGTAAAGAAAAAGGATGGAACGATGCAAATGTGTATTGATTATCGCCAATTGACCAAAGTCACTGTTAAGAACAAGTACTTGTTGCCGTGTATTGATGATCTATTTGACCAGTTACAGGGTGCTAGGGTGTTCTCTAAGATCGACTTGAGGTCGGGATATCACTAGTTGAAGATTCGGGATTCGGATGTTCTGAAGACTGCTTTTCGGACTAGAAATAGTCATATGAATTTATGGTGATGTCTTCTATTTGACTAATGCTCCGGCGGCGTTTATGTATTTGATGAACAGGATACTCATGCCATATATTGATTCGTTTGTTATTGTCTTCATTGATGACATTCTGATCTACTCACGCAGTAAGGATGAGCACTAGCAACCCATGAGAGTGGTGCTACAGACCTTGCGCGATAAAAAGCTATATGCTAAGTTCTCTAAATGTGAGTTTTGGAAAAATTCTATAGCATTTTTGGCGCATATTGTATCGGGCAAAGGCATTAAAGTTAATCCCAAAAAGATCGAGGCAGTTCAGGATTGACATCGTCCCACTTCGGTGACTGAGATCAGGAGCTCCCTAGGTTTAGCAGGCTATTATCGTTGGTTCGTGGAGGGATTTTCATCTATTGCAACACCTTTGACCAAATTAACCCAGAAGGGTGCTCCGTTCTGATGGTCTGATGATTGTGAGGTGAGATTTTAGAAGCTCAAGACAGCATTGACTACAACACTAGTGTTAGTGTTGCCTTCCGGTTCAGGAATGTATACAGTGTATTGTGATGCTTCACGCGTTATTTTGGGTTGTGTATTAATGTAGGAGAGGTGAGTTATTGCATATGCCTCACGTCATCTGAAACCCTACGAGAAGAATTACCTGGTACATGATTTGAAGTTAGCTGCAATAGTTCATGCTCTTAAGATTTGGAGCCATTATCGTTTGGGATGTCTTGTAAAGTTTACACTGATCATCACAATTTGCAGCATTTGTTCAAGTAGAGGGACCTAAATTGAGGCAATGTAGATGGCTTGAGTTAGTAAAAGATTATGATATTACTATCCTGTATCATCCGGGCAAGGAAAATGTGATTGCAGACGCCTTGAGTAGAAAGGCAGAGTACTCAAGGCAGAGAGTATGGTAGTTTGGATTTCAGTTCAGCAGAGGAGAGGCCATTAGCTTTGGATATTCAGTCCTTGGCTAACAGACTTATGAGGCTGAATATTTCAGAGCCCAACCGAGTTCTTGCATGTGTTGTGGCCCAATCTTCACTATTTAAGAAGATCAAGGCTCGCCAGTTTGATGATCCACACTTAATGGTTCTTCGGGAAACGGCACTACGGGGTGGTGCCAAGGAAGTTACTATTGGTGCGGATGGTGTTGTGCAACTCCAGGAACGTTTATGTGTTCCTAATGTGGATGGACTGAGAAAAAGGATTCTAGAGGAGGCACACAGTTCTCGGTATTCTATTAATCCAGGTGCTACGAAGATGTATCGTTACTCGAGGCAACATTATTGGTGGCTAAGGATGAAAAAGGACATAGTTGAGTATGTAGCTTGATGTCTCAATTGCCAGCAAGTTAAATATGAGCATCAGAGGTGTAACACCACGGAAAGTTTCGAAGTGTTTTAAGACCATTAAGAAGATTGGTGGGTGCTAATTATATTAATTCGGGTATGAACAAGACTGATAATTTGAATGATATCAATTTATCATGATAATATATGTATGAGGTTCATTAAGAATGGTTTATGGTCTAAAAAGAGCCCTAAGGCTAAGTCAAGTTAAAAATTATATGATGGGAAAAAGTTTCAAGTGAGTTCCCATAATATCTAACTTCAAACAAGGATAACTCTCAGGATATGAAGCGTTATATGGTGTATAGCCTATCAAAGTAAATACCATTGAGTCTAGCTTCTAACACATCAAACCGTTTGTCATTTGGATATGTATATAGAAAGTTATGGTCATTTCACTGGACATGTGTCATATGCGCGGACAGATGCGCGGCCGTGCATATTTGAGAGTTTCTACCTCAGGTGCATGGCCACTTGCCCAGGTGCACGGACGCGCACGTAGGAACCCATTAAATACCCCCCAAGGCCGGGTAGAGAGAGACATAAGTCATTCTTTTGAGCTAGGGCTTACATATCAAGGGGAATCTGTCCAACACCTCTCTCTCATGAACCAAGGTAATGTTTTTGGAGTAATTTTGAGTTGATTACTACTCCTAAACAATTGTATTAACAAGGATTAATCTTGAAGATCTATAGATTTCCATTTAAATCCCTAAATTGGTCAAGAACACTACAAGTTGGGATTCTCAAGAGTTTCACTATAAGAGGTATGTTTACCATCTCTAACTAATCTATCGTGATTATTTATGTATTAAATATGTGTTAAAACTTATGGTATGGTGATTGGAAGCCATAAGTTTCCAATTTAAATAGATAACCATTGTAGAGATTGAAAGGTGATTATTTGATGAATGTTTGTTGGTTGGGTGAGAATGGTTGGTCACACATGTGATGTTAGGATTATAATTTGTTAAAGAATGATGGTGGGATGACTTGTTGGTAAATGATGGTAGTTGGAAGAACTAATTCTATGGTTAAGAAATGTATAAATGTATGCCCACTAGGTGTTTGGTAAATTGTCTAAATGGCCTAAACTATGGAATTGGTTACTAATGTTTGTCCCAATTGATGTTGATATTGTAGATTGAAGTTGCTTAGTATAGTAGATCGTTGTAGAATCATTAAAGGGTGAACTTTTGTTTCGGATCATTGGCATTGAATTGAGGAGACAAGAAGGCATTCAGAGGTGGATACGCGCACAATGGAATTTCCTGAGTATTGATTAGCTTGCTCGATGTTGGGTTCCTCTTGTTGAGTTAAGTAACTCTTCTAATCCTAGAGCTAAGGGTATGAACCCCGATTATAGATGGTATGTGTTTGGTGTTGGGGTGACGCATATGCTAGGTGACGGGCGTGTGGGCGTGCACACTGTGATGCCGTTATTCCTGTGGTACTGTGTAGTTACATGAACTTATCTGTCATCAAGAAATATCTACGTACTAGAGTTATTGAGTTGTGACTCATGTCAGAAAAAGTGCTTAGGAAAATGTTGGTATTATTGAGACCCACAGAGGTCATTTCTACTGTCGATTTATTTGTTTAAATTATAAATTCATACTCAGTCATGTTCATTCATTTCATATCATCTCTCAGTCTCTGTTGCTATTTATTGATTCATCATATAATCATTTTGAGCTAGTTTCATGACATTGTGAGCCCAAGAGACTAGAGAGATTGATGACTAAGTGAGGCCGAGGGGCTGATTGTGAGGATAATTATGGGATTGGGTTGCATGCCGCAGCATGCCATGTTTCCTTTATATACATTATTATTATTATGTGGATCGAGACTTCCCGCCTGTAGCTGGCCTTATAGGCTTTATATAGCATGTGAGTTATCCGTGCAGCACGTGAATTGTCCGTGCGGATCTAGATATTTATACTATAGCACGTGAGTTATCAGTGCAGCACGTGAGTTATCCATGCGGTTTATAGCGCTTAGGCTGAAGGAGCCCCTCTGGAGTCTGTACACACCCCAGTGAGCGCAGGTACCTACTGAGTGCGAGTGCCGAGTGCGAGTGCTGAGCGCGAGTGCCGAGTGATTTGGGAGGATTGAGTGACTGAGAGGATTGATTGACTGGGAGGACTGAGTGAATTGATACTCTAAGAGTATGCATATGGTTTTATCACTATATTGTATTGCATTGGCATGCACATTGACATGTAGGCATAGAGATGTACTTTCCTCATGCCATTTGAAAATAAAATTTCCTATTATGGAAGAATGTTTTTGGGAAAAATTATAGTTTTCATACTTATTCATATTTTGGTGATTTCAGTGAAAAGAGTTGAGTTTTACTATTACACTTGAAAAGAAAATGTTTATTTTTCCGTAACTGTGAACGAGCTGAGCATCTTATTATTGAGTTATTCTTTGTGTTTCTTCAATTTTATTGTTATGAGATGTTATTGGATATGTGTGGGGACTCTAAACTTGGTATAGGCTCGTCACTACTTTCAACCTATGGTTAGGTTTGTTACTTATTGAGTACATGGGGTCGGTTGTACTCATACTACACTTCTGCACCTTGCGTGCGGATTTTGGATGCTGATGTTGTTGTGCATGGCGGGTGCTAGAATTGAAGATGTACATGCGATCCAGTCACAACTGTCTCTTATTCTTGGTAGCTTTAGAATTATTAATCTGTTCGAGTATAATTCAAATAGATGATGTATTTTATTTCACACCAGCTTTGTAAATTCAAATCATAGAAGCTCGTGATTTATACTACCAGTCCTTGGGGAGTGTATTAGAGTCAGTTAAATATTAATTGGATCGTATTGTTGTTATTTGGCTTACCTAGCAGGTGAGGTTAGGTGCCATCACGGCTAGTCGGATTTTGGGTCGTGACAAGTTGGTATCAGAGATCTAGGTTCATAGGTTCTACAAGTCATGAGCAAGTGTCTAGTAGAGTCTTGCGAATCGGTATGATGGCGTCCATACTTATCTTCGAGAGGCTACAGGGCATTTTGGATATGCTTCCCATCTTTCTTTCATTATCGTGCGATATTAATTCAGCTTGAGACATAGCTCTTTGAATTCCTTCCATGCATTCATGTACGCATGTAAGCACTCAGTATCAGTTGTGCATCGTCGGCTTGTGATTCCATGAATAAGGTTAGAAATGTGTATTCTGTGTTTTGGTGATGGGCCAGTTTGGAGGACTTGAGTTCAGGATTAGACTGCAGCTTAGGCTCGGTAGTTTTAGTTGTGTGAACTTTTACAATTGGACTCATATGTCTGGTAGTGTCCCTATGAGTGTAATTTGTGGCTCGATGAATGGCTGGATGATCATATGATGACTATATTTTGACTGCAGTATATATTCATATGGTTTGAAAGTTTTCTTGAGATGTAAAAAGGACTACTGGGTGTTTGACTTCTGTCTCGATTTGACGTAGAGTCTCGAGTTATGAATGTGTTAAAGGATCTTTCACGTGGTGCAATTATGGAACAAATTAAATTTCCGCGTCTTGTTGATGAGTTCAAACTCATGAAGGTTAAGTGATTACGTAGGAGTTATGGCAGTAAAAAGGGTATAGAAAGATGCTAATTTGAGGCTAAACATATGGGTTATCACCTACAGAATAAACTACAGAGGTGTGATCTTTATAGTGTTGTGTGGAGAATCTTCTTTTCTACCAGTAGGGCAGACGTATTGGGATTTGAATTTGAATTGGTGAAGAAAGTTGACCTGACCGTCACGAGAATGAAGGCGATCTTAGTAGACGATTTGAGGTACCATATAGGTTGTGATACATGAGCTTGGGCAGCATTTAGTTGAATCTCACTATGGTGTTATGGAAGTAATTGAATACGGGTATTGTGAATTATTGAATGTTTTAATATATGGCTTTGAGCCAAGTGAGGGAGCCTACTATTGACAATTCGATTTCATGGTTATAGGTTAAATTAAGTTTTGGTCCGAGACATACTTGTGGAGTAGTTATGACTGCAGAGTCTGAGCTCGAGGATGACTCGAGTAAGGAAATTTCCTGAATATGGGATATAATGCACTTATGAAAATATAAAAAATCATAGAATGATTAAGCTGTAAATTGCAAAGAATGTAGTGTGCATGGAATATGAATTTGGCCAGTGGTGTTAAGGCAGGGTTATTTCTTTGAGTGTTGTTGTGCTAATGGGGCATGTGTATTTTGGCCTGTTTAGGCGGTGCAATTAAATTTTGAGCCTAGTGGGTGACTCTGAGAAGGTTCTAATAGGTCCGAGATTTATATATAGCAATTAAAACAATTTCCGGACTTGTGTATGGATAGAATATGTTTGCATTTGATGGTGTCGGGACTTGCGGTAATTATATATGACTATAGATTCAACATTCCATTATAAGAAAGGTAAAAGAATAATTTTAAGTTCACATAAGACCTATTCAGAGTGGGTGTCTCGGTGGTGGTACTTATAGGGTGCCTAAGAAGGAATACAATGGCTTATGGGCCTTAAGGAAGTGTTATTCTAATTTAGGATGTCTTATGATGAGGACTTACGAGTGATTCATGGAAATACTCTAGGATTTGGTGACACGCGTGGCTTGGTCGAGTTAGAAAGATTCAATTCTGATAGCTTGGTTATGTGCGAATGGATTTCAAAGTGTTCTTGATGGTTTGAACATGATATTCTCTACCGGTGTGAGGAACATGTTGTGTATTGTAATTTCCTCCTGGAAGGAAGCAAATTGAAGGTTTCTAACTAACCGGGTATATAATTTTCTGGTGAATCAGAGTTGATAATGAGATTCTCGTACCTTTTGCATGATGGCGTGATAGATATGGTATGTTGTGCGGGTTTACGACTTACATTTGCAAGGTGGTAGTTCAGTCTTGAATGGAAGGTCACGAATTTTGGAAAACATGGTCAGTTTTAGACACTTAGATGAATGTTATAACTGCTCGGTAAAGCCCGAGAATGGTGCGCATTTCTGAAGGCACATTGTGTTTTGACTTACGGATGTTCATTGGTATTGCGATACTCGCCTTGTTGACAAACTGTTGGTATTCAAATTATTGTTATATGGCACGAGATTATTATGGAAGTATTCATAGTGGGATGATCGTGCATGAAGGATGTTTTAGTCATTCGAGTGCTGGAGTTGTGATCAGTTAGGGTGGTTCATGTGTTCTATGAATTTGGGGACTGGGAGTTCTCAAAAGCAAATTGTTTCGGGGTCGTGGACTATGAAGGTGTGGCCAAGTTAACTAGATAATAGTACGTGTCATGGTTAAGTCATGGAGGACTTTTTAGAGGGATATTTATCCATGATCGAATTGTGTTTGGGCTATAATAAGCCTGGAATCGACTGTTAAGCTTTAAGCTGTGATGGTTATCATATTTGTAACACTGCGTGAGATATTTGATCCGTGATTGATGCTACATAGGAGTTAAAATCCCCGAATAAACTTGATATATGCCTTAGTGATGAAAGATATTTTTTATTTGAGCTACGATAGCACACTTTGTGCATGCCTACGCTTTAGCATGTCATTTATACCAGTCCAGGAACATGAGAATCTTATCCTACTCATCATATACCTATATACCTATTTAAATGGTCCCATATGGTATATTTGGATTGAAGGCCTGGGATTATACTATGCAGCGCCTGGAATTCATGAATTTCTCATATCGTTTATCTGATTTAATTGTCCTTTCTTCCTCATCATGCTATAATATTATTGAGCAGGGTATTTGAGGAATTGAGCACATGCTCTACGGTTATTCTTCACCAAATTTGAGGAGTTGGTTGGAAATGTTGGGGTTGAATGTCAATAAAGTGGTTAGGTTTAATGAGATGAGGTCATTGGACCTATATTTGGGAGAATAACATGTGCAGTGTACAAAGGTTTTGGAACAAGGTTTTATGGAAAGTGGGGTTTAATACTAGTACTTGGTTGGTTTTGAGTAGTTACTATGATCGGGAATGGTGTTGCGAATATGCGAGTTGTATGATATGTTGTGTGATAATATCTGAGGTTATGGTTACAACTTAATACAACTTGCTCAAATCTATACAGTGTGTTGATGTGAAATTCTGGTCTTGAAAAGAAGTTTTTGGATGTTGGAAATTGGATTCCAAGGTTTATGGGCTAAGGCTAAATTAGTAATTTTCAATTATGTGGCATCGTCAGGCCTATAAGGGATAGGGTGACGTGGGATCACCTCGGGTATGCATGCATGATAAGGTGAAATAGTGATTTAAAGGTTCAAACATGTCAAAGAAGAAGCATCACCCTGTGATCAAATATATATTGGATAGAAGTTTTTATGGTCATTTTCATACTAGAACATCTTAGAGTAATTGTTGGAGGTCACCAAAGGTTTAGTTCAGGTGTTCGGCGTAGAGATTTAGAGTTGAAGAAAGTGAACAGGTTATTCTCAAGATATTTTCTATGAATATATTGGGTGAATTGTTAAGAAAGGTAAAGTATGTGCAGGTTGAAGAGGAAACTTGGGAAGTCGAGGAAGAAATGAAGAAGAAGTACCCTCATTTGTTTGAATAGTCATGTATTTATAAAGTTGTGTTCTATGAAAATGCTAAGAGTTACCTTCTATGAATTATTTATCAACTGTATAGCTGATGTTAAAGGTGTTCCTTTTGGGTAGTATACTGCTCGTGAGGCAACAGTTGACATTGTTTTAATATTATGTTGCGTCGTCGGTTCATGTATATATTGGTAGGACTGGTTTTGGTGATTCTCCGGAAGGTGGTTAGGCCCAATTGTAGAGGACACTCTGCCAAAATATCTGAAAAATTTGGGAGTTAGCCAAATTTTGGGGCCTTAAGGAAGTTTAAATGCTGGAAGAATATCTAAGATCTATGTGAAGTCAAGAACGATTAAAGATGATGATTAAGGTGAAAGGATGATAATACTGTGCCTAATAATAACTTGTAAAACATTCAAGGATGAATGTTCTTAAGTAAGGGAGAATGTAACATCCCGAAAAATTTCGAAGTGTTTTAAGACCTTTAAGAAGATTGGTGGTGCTAATTATATTAATTCGGGAAAGAACAAGACTGATAATTTGAATGATATCAATTGATCATGATAATATATGTATGAGGTGCATTAAGAATGGTTTATGGTTTAAGAAGAGCCCTAAGGCTAAGTCAAATTGAAATTTATATGTCGGGATAAAGTTTCAAGTGAGTTTGCACAAGATCTAACTTCAAACGCGAATAACTCTCAGGATATGAAGAGTTATATGGTGTATAACATATCAAATTAAAGACCTTTGAATCTAGTTTCCAACGTATACCGTTCATCATTTGGATATGTACACAGAAAGTTATGGTCATTTTACTGGACATGTGTCATATGCGCCCAGATGCGCGACCGCGTATATATGAGAGTTTCTGCCTCAGGTGCGCGGCCAGATGCGCGGCCGCACACGTAGGAACGCATTAAATACCGCCCAAGGACGGGTAGAGAGATATCTAGGTCATTAGTTTGAGCTAGGGCTTGCATATCAAGGGGAATCCGTCCAACACCTCCCTCCCATGAACCAAGGTAATGTTTTTGGAGTAATTTTGAGTTTATTACTACTCCTAAACACTTGTATTAACAAGGATTAATCTTGAAGATCCATAGATTTCCATTTAAATTCCCAAATTGGTCAAGAACACTACAAGTTGGGATTCTCAAGAGTTTCACTATAAGAGGTATGTATACCATCTCTAACTAATCTATGGTGATTATTTATGTATGAAATATGTGTTAAAATTTATGATATGGTGATTGGAAGCCATAAGTTTCCAATTTAAATACATAACAATTGTAGAGATTGAAAGGTGATTATTTGATAGAATTTTGTTAGTTGGGTGAGAATGATTGGGCACACATATGATGTTAGGATTATAAGTTGTTAAAGAATGATGGTAAGATGAATTGTTGGTAAATGATGGTAGTTGGAAGAACTAATTCTATGGTTAAGAAATGTATAAATGTATGCCCACTAGGTGTTTAGTAAATTGGCTAAATGGCCTAAACTATGGAATTGGTTACTAATGTTGGTCCCAATTGATGTTGATATTGTAGATTGAAGTTGCTTAGTACAGTAGATCGTTGTAGTATCATTAATGGGTGAATTTCAGTTTTGGATCGCTGGAATTGAATTGAGGAGACAAGAAGGCATTCATAGGTGGATACGCAGGGAATGGAATTTCCCGAGTATTGATTAGCTTGCTCGACGTTGGGTTCGCCTTGTTGAGGTAAGTAACTCTTCTAATCCTAGAGCTGAGGGTATGAATCCCGATTATATGTGGTATGTGTTTGGTGTTGAGGTGACGCACATGCTAGGTGACGGGCGTGTAGGCGTGTACCGCTTGAACTGTGACGTCGTTATTCCTATGGTACTGTGTAGTTACATGAACTTATTTGTAATCATGAAATGTTTACGTACTAGAGTTATCGAGTTGTGACTCATGTTAGAAAAAATTTCTTAATCAAATGTTGGTACTATTGGGACCCATAGAGGTCATTTTTACTGTCGATTTATTTATTTAAATTGTGAATTCATACTCAGTCATGTTTATTCATTTCATATCATATCTCAGTCTCTATTTCTATTTATTGATTCATCATATCATCATTTTTGGCTAGTTTCATGACATTGTCAGCCCGAGAGACTAGAGAGATTGATGACTGAGTGAGGCCGAGGGCCTGATTGTGAGGATAATTATGGGATTGGGATGCACGCCGCAGCAGGCCATGTTGGCTTTATATACATTATTCTTATTACGTTGATAGGGGCTGCCCGCCTGCAGCAGGCCTTAACAGATTTATATAGCACGTGAGTTGTCCGTGCAACACGTGAATTGTCCGTACGAATCCAGATATTTATACTATAGCACGTGAGTTATCCGTGAAGCACGTGAGTTGTCCGTGCAGTTTATAGCGCTTGGGCTGAAGGAGCCCCTCCGGAGTCTGTACACACCCAGTGAGCGTAGGTTTCTACTAAGTGCTAGTGCCAAGTGCAAGTGCCGAGCGCGAGTGCCGAGTGATTTTGGAGGACTGAGTGACTGAGTGAATTGATACTCTGAGAGTATGCATATGGTTGTATCACTATGTTGTGTTATATTGGCATGCACATTGATATGTAGGCATAGAGACGTACTTTCCTCATGCCATTTGAAAATGAAATTTCCTACTATGGAAGAAAGTTTTTGGGAAAAATCACAGTTTTCAGTCTTACTCAAAATTTGGTGATTTCAGTGAAAAGAATTGAGTTTTACTATTATACTTGAAAAGAAAATTTTTATTTTTTCGGAACTGTGAACGAGCTGAGCATCTTATTATTGAGTTATTCTTTGCGTTGCCTAAATTTAATTGTCATGAGATATTATTGGATATGGGTGTGGAGTCTAACCTTGGTATAAGCTCGTCACTGCTTTCAACCTAAGGTTAGGTTTGTTACTTATTGAGTACATGGGGTCGGTTGTACTCATACTACACTTCAGCACCTTGCGTGCAGATTTTTGATGCTGATGTTGTTGTGCATGGCTGGAGCTAGCATTGGAGATGTACCTGCCATCTTGTCACAACTTCCTCTTGTTCTTGATAGTCTTAGAATTACTAATATGTTTGAGTATAATTCAAATAGATGATGTATTTTATTTCACAACAACTTTGTAAATTCAAATCATAAAAGCTCATAATTTGTACTACCAGTCTTTGGGGAGTGTATTAGAGTTAGTTAAATATTAATCGAATTGTATTGTTGTTATTTGTCTTACTCAGCATGTGAGGTTAGGTGCCATCATGGCTAGTCGGATTTTGTGTCGTGACAAGAGGCCAGGTGGCCTACTTCAACAGATGACTTTACTAGAGTGGAAATAGGAATGCATTACTGTGGACTTTGTAGTAGGGTTTTCGCGGACCTTGCGGAAGTTTGATGTAGATTGGGTCATTGTCGACAGGTTGACCAAGTCGGTACAGTTTATTCCGATTGTGACTATGTATACTTCGTAGAGGTTGGCTCAGATTTATATTCAGGAGATAGTTCGGTTGCGCGGTGTGCCAATCTCCATCATATTAGATAGAGGCCCTCATTTTACCTCACATTTCTAGAGAGCGGTGCAGAGTGAATTAGGGACCCGTGTAGAGCTCAGCACAACCTTTCATCTGCAGACCGATGGTGAGTCGGAGCAGACAGTTCAGATTTTAGAGGATATGCTCAGGGCATGTGTGATTGACTTTAGAGGTCAGTGGGATCGTTTCTTTCCTTTGGCCGATTTGCTTATAACAACAATTACTAATCCAGCATCGAGATGGCTCCGTTCGAGGCTTTATATGGTCGGCGATGTCGTTCTCCCATCGGATGGTTTGATCCCGGCGACTAAGTTACATGGTACTGATTTAATAAAGGATGCCTTGTAAAAGGTAAAATTAATTCAGAAGCAACTTTGTACAGCACAGTCCAGACAGAAAAGTTACGCGGATCAGAAAGCGCGTGATTTATCATTTATGGTGGGTGAAACAGTTCTCTTGAAGGTTTCGCTGATGAAAAGAATTGTGAGATTTGAGAAAAAGGGCAAGTTGAGCCCAATGTTTATAAGTCCATTTGAGGTGTTGAGACGAGTTGGGGAGGTTGATTTTGAGCTTGCTTTGCCTCCCAGTCTATCAGGATTTCATCCGGTTTTCCATGTATCTATGCTCCGAAAGTATCATGCCGACCTATCGCATGTGTTAGACTTCAGCACGGTTCGGCGAGATAAGAGCTTGGGTTATGAAGAGGAGCCATTTGCCATTGTTGATAAACAGGTTCGCCAGTTGAGGTCCAAGAAGATTACTGCAGTAAAAGTCCAGCGGAAGATCCAACTAGTTTAGGAAGCGACTTGGGAGGCCGAGGAGGACATGCAGAGCAGATATCCACATTTATTCCACACTTCAGGTATAATTCTAAACCTGTTTGAGGACGAACATTTATTTAAGAGGTGGAGAATGTAATGACCCAACCGGTCATTTTGACTTTTAGAACCTCGCTCCCATAAATAAAACTCCATGTATGTGCTTTTATTAATTTATGACTTGCGGGGATGGTTGGTTCGGGATTTGGAAGTGTTCGGGTTGAAATCGGGACACTTGGTTCCATAAGTTGGCCTTAAAATGCTAAGTTTGACTTCGGTCAACATTTTGAGAAAATGACCCTGGAATCGGGATTTGACGATTCCAATAGGTTCTTATGATAATATTGGACTTGGGTGTATGTTCGAATCGACTTTTGGACAACCCGGAAGTGTTTCAACGCTTAATAGTGAAAATCAACTATTTGAAGGTTTAATGTTCTTTAAATTTGGTTTGGGATAGTGTAACGACCCAACCGGTCGTTTTGAGAATTTAAGTTCCATCTGGCAGCATAAGGCCCTGAGCAACTTCATATTATGTGTATTGACTTGCGTGCGTGATTGAATTCAGTTATCGAATGATTTGGAATGATTTGGGACACTTAATCCCTAAAACGAAAGCTTAAGTCTTAGGATTTTGACCTTAGTCGGAACTATGTGATGACGACTCCGGAATGGAGTTCTGTTAGTTCCGTTAGCTCCGTTGGGTGATTTTGGACTTAGGAGTGTGTCCGGGCTGTGAATTTGAGGTCTGTAGCTGATTTAGGCTTGAAATGGCAAAAGTTAACTTTTTTAGATTTTGACTGGAAGTGGACCTTTTGATATCGGGGTCGAAATGCGATTCCACGAATTGGAACAACTCCGTTATGTTAATTGGTACTTGGCTGCAAAATTTGACGTCATTGCGGGTTGGTTTGATAGGTTTCGGTGCGAGTTTTAGAAGTTGGAAATTTTTAAAGTTCATAAGTTTGATTCGTGGTGCAATTTGTATTTTCGGCGTTGTTTGATGTAACTTGAAACCTCGAGCGAGTCTGTATTAGGTTACGAAACTTGTTTGTGTGTTTAGACGGGATCCCGGGGACCTCGGGTGTGTTTCGGATGGGCAACGGGCCATTTCCTTCTATTTTTGAACTGCTGTTTTCTGTCATCTGGTTTCCTTAATCGCATTCGCGTCCCTTCCTTCGCGTTCCTGAAGAGTAATTTTAGAGGAGGGAATATTTCTTCTTCGCATTCACGAGCTTCTATCCGCGATCGCGTAAGTCTTCCCTTCTCTTCTTCGTGTTCGCAGCCCTACCTTTGCGTTTGCGTAGTAGGAGCCGGGAGCTGGTAATCATTTTCCTCTTCGTGTTCGCGTGTTTCCCTACGCGTTCGCGTAGGATTCCGTCTCTTCTTCTCTGCGTTCGCGGGCATGTCTTCGCATTCGCGAAGTACTTCGTGGCAGCCTTAATTTTTCTTCTTATCGAACGCGTCCCTTTCTCCGCGTTCGCTATGCACAAAACACCTCGGAAGAATATAAAGTCCTCTATTTCGAGGGTTTTTCATGTTTCACCATTTTTGGAGTTCTAGAGCTCGATTTTGAGCGATTCCTTGTGGGTTTTTCAAGCAAATCGATTGGGTAAGTGTTCTTCACCTAGAATTTATTTATTTACATGATTCTATCTTTATTTTATCATTTAATTTGTGTTTTGAGTTGAGAAAAATGGTGGCTTTTGAAAAACAATTTCAAAATGAAAAATCACTATTTGAGGGACGAAATGGTATCGGAATTTGATGATTTTTGTATGGTTAGACTCGTGAGTGAATGAGTGTTCGTATTTTATGACTTTTACCCGATTCCGAGACGTGGGTCCGGGTTGACGTTTTAGGGCGGATTTCGTGATTTTTCTTAAAGTATTGATTTTATTAATTAGATGAGTCTAATATGGATGTATTCATGATATGCAATTGTGTTTGACTAGATTTGGGCCATTCAGAGTCGAATAATTGAGAAAAGGGCATTCTTACGGACTGGTTGAGCTTGGTTTGAGGTAAGTATCTTGCCTAACCTTGTGTGGGAGATTTTTCCCTTAGGATTGAGTCTTCTATGTTGATTGTAGTCCATGCACGCGAGGTGACGAGTGCGTGCTCGGACTTATTTGTGAAAAGTTGGCCTTTTGGGATTCTTAGGTCCTTATATTCACTGAGTATGAAGTTGTTCTTGATATGATTAAGTTCCTATTTACTAGTTTCACCTCTACATGCTTTAATTAGAATTAATTGCTTTCAGGATTCACTCTTATTGCCTATTTGACTCTTATTTGACTTAACTGAAGATTTTACCTCCTCTATTGTCATGATATTTTTTCATAACTGCTTATCTTTATTTGAAATTATTATTGTATCATCTTATAAATTGTTCAGTCTTAATTGAGGTTATGATTATCTTTCCGCTGCTTATCCTGAATTAAATTGTTGAAAATCCTTAGTAATTATTCAACCTTAAAAGAAGTTTTAGATATCCTATATCTTAGTCGACTTGTTTTATTTGGAATTATTTGACTTTTGTTAGTTTCCCTGTTGTTGAAATGTATATTGTGGGATCATTGCTACACATTAGTTTTCCCTTTTGTTGAGCTGTTCTCTTTACGCCTAGCATTTTCACTGTGGTTATTCCTCGTGAATTGGTTCTACCATTTATTTGTGAATTAAAGTTCTTGAGTTGATTTAGTTGTCGTACTTTGTATTATTGTCATTATTGTTGTGGTACTTATTGTGGTGATGCATGAGGTTTCTGCCGTGCGATTATTATTATTGTGATGCACGGGGTTTCTGCCGTGCGGTTGTTATTATAGGGTTGCACGAGGTTTCTGCCGTGCTATTGTTCCCATTGATATTTGCACATGTGGTGTGACAAGGCGGGATATGTATATATATATGTGGGTTGCGCATGTGGCGAGACAAGGTGAGAAGATTATTATGCACGTGTGGCAAGACAAGGCGGGCATTTATGCTACTATTCCACACGTGGTGAGACAAGGTGGGCTGTGTCAGGGATTGATTTGTGATGATTTATGGCCCGGGGGCATTCTTGTTGTTGATATTTGTGTAGTAGTATACGTACCTGTGTGAGCTTTATCTTGTGAAAGTTGTGAGAAAATATGCTACGTGTTGTCCGTTCTTCTTTCTTCCTTATGCTTATTTGTTGGTATGGACTATGTTAGGATACTTGCACAAGCATACACGTAGTTCAGCACTCTTATCGGATAAGAGGTGTTCTTAATATTGTTGAGCATAAATGCTCACCCTTGTTTACTTGCCTTCTATATGAGAATGACTCTATTGGCACGTGAATCGTCAGTGTGGTTATGAGGTGTTATGAGGGCACATGATGCCAAGTGTTAGGGTTCAGGTATTAAGACCCGTGAGTTGTGGAATTGTCCGAGGTTCGGTACCTCGTAGAGTAGTTGGCTAAAACCTGATGTAAAAGCGGTTTTAGTTGCTGACTTATTACTTGTCCTTGTTGTATTTGTAATTCCGGATTTAGGTTGTGTTCCATTCACATTTCTGTGTCATTTTCCTGATATTCCGCTGATACTTGTTGTTTCCTTCCTTATTGTCATTATTGTACTGTGAGTCATATTGCATAGTCTTTATGTAGACATCATACTTCTGTTGTTCATGTACTTATATCTGTTCAGTTTATTAGACCAGTGGGTGTCTTGACTGTTCCTCGTTACTACTCCACCGAGGTTAGTCTTGATACTTACTGGACACCGTTGTGGTGTGCTCATGCTACTCTTCTGCACACTTTTGTGCATATCCAGGTACTTGTTCGTTAGCTAGCTATGTGGATTGTTTCTGTAGAGACTCAAGGTAAACCTGCTGCTGCGTTCGCAGGCTTTAGAGTCACCTTCCAGTTTTTATCTTGCACTGTTTATTCTTATTTCTGGACAATTGTATTTAGAAATTTTCTAGCTAACACTCTGTAGAGCTTATGACTTGTACTACCGATTTTTGGGAATTGTAAGAGATTTCTATTTAACTTGTTAGATGTTATTTAAATAGTGTTGTTTCAATTAATATTAGGCTTACCTAGTCCCTAAGACTAGGTGTCATCACGACACCAAACAGAGGGAAAATTGGGTCATGACAGATAAGTTTTGGAGTAATTGAAGTCCGTTTGGAATTTCGAGCCTAAGAATAGCTCTGTATGGTGATTTAAGATGTGCACGCAAAATTTGGTGTCATTCCGAGTAGTATTACTGTATTTCGGCACATTCGGAGCAAGTTTGAAGAATTTAAAATTTTTAAGTTGAATCAATTTGGTTTGAGGTATGATTCTTAGTTTTGATATTGTTTTACAAGTTCTGAGGGTTCGAGCGAGTCCGTATTATGATTTCAAACTTGTTGGTATGTTCGGACAGGGTCCCGGGGGTTAACCGAACGAGGCTCGTATCAATTTTGGAAATTGGAGCAGCAGTTGAAGCTTACAGCTTCTGCTGCAACCGCAGGTGCGAGCTCGCAGAAGTGAGCCCCAAGCTGCAGATTCGATAAAAGGGGAGGCTGGTACGAACTGCAGAAGCAATCTAGGAAGCGCACTTGTGAGCCCGCAGGTGCGAAGACACTGACCGCAGAAGCAGATAGGGTGCAGGTGCGATGGGCATTGCCGCAAAAGCAGAACAGCAAGTGCGGTCACACCTCTGTAGGTGCGAAAATGCTGCTGGGAAGAATGGTTTAAAGGGAATGAGGCTCTGTCATTTTTAGCCCGTATTCCTCTATTTTTGGGCGATTTTGGAGCTTTTTGAGGAAAAACCTAGATTTGTATAAAAAATGAGATTTTAACCAAGAAAATGGTTATGAAATTGGATGGAGATCGAATATGTATTAATTATTTTATATAACATTTGGACAGTTTCGGATTTTTCGGCACCGAATTAGGATTTTTACGCGACGTTATGATTGGGAAGTGGGCTGTGCGACAAGGTAAATATGAATATTTTATGCGACAGTGTGGTTAACGGATCGAATTTAGACTTAGAAGAAAATATGAAAGTTTATGCCATCTGATGCAATCGCACTTGTGGAAATTAGCTTGCAGGTGCGAGCTCGTAGAAGCGAGCTTGGCAAGCGCATATACGTGCAGGGGGCTGTGAGGCAGTGGTCGCAGGTGCGAGGAAATTCCCGCACCTGCATGATCGCAGATGCGGATGGATGGGCGCAGAAGCGCAAGCTCCACAGAAACGGACTGAGCCTCGCAAATGCGAGCCCGCAGAAGCGGCTTCTAGCTCACAGAAGCGGAAGCAGTGGAGGCCTTGGCAAACCACAGAAGCGGTTGGTTTCTTGCACCTGCGAGACCGCAGAAACGACTAAGTGAGTCGCAGGTGCGGAACCCCTGGACAGTATTCATTTCGAAGGGATTTCGAGTTTTGCCATTTTTGGACTTTCTAGCACAGTTTTGGGGGCGATTTTCAGAGAGAATTCACGGGAAAATTGAGGTAAGTCACTGGTGATCATTTCTAGTCCATAATATTGAATTATCATCAAATAATCCGACTAGATTACGTGTTTTTGAGGTATAAATCGGGGATTTGAACCTAGGGATTTTAAAATAAGATTTGAGGATTTGGAGGCTGAGTTGATGTCGGAATTTAGTAAAATTGGTATGGTTGGACTCATGGTTGAATGGAATTTCGGATTTTGTAACTTTTGTCAGGTTCCGAGACGTGGATCTCATGGGCGAAATTTGAGTTAAATTTTTTATTTTATTGGAAAATTAGTATTTGTTTATGGACTTAATTCCAATAATTTGTATTGACTGAATAGAATTAATTGTGGCTAGATACGAGGCTTTTAGAGACCAATTCGCGTGGCAAGGGCATATAAGAGTAAGAAATTACGCGGTTTGAGATAAGTAACATTTCTAAACTTGGTTATGAGGGTATGAATCCGTGAATTTCATGTTGTATGAATTGTTTGGAGATGACGCACATGCTAGGTGACAGACATGTGAGCGTGCATCGTAGGAATTGTGACTTAGTTGATTCCGTGGAGTTGCATAATTAAATAAATGTCATTATCTGCATATCCTCCACATGTTAGAGAAATTGACCTGAGACTTATATTAAAGATCATGTTTAGGCTATACGCCGATATATTTTGGGACCAAATGGGTCGTATTGTTGTTGAATTATTTGTTTAAATTTATAATTTTGTACTCAGTCACATCTATCACTTGCATATCATATCTCGGTCTCTGTGTTCATTCATTGATACTTCATATCATCATGTCGGGTTGATTTTTCATGTCATTGGGAGCCCGAGAGATTAGAGATTCTGAGTGATAGTTATGTTTATTTTTTGTCACAACCTAAAATCCACTAGCCGTGATGGCACCTAACCTCACCTGCTAGATAAGCCAAATAACAACAATACGATTCAATTAATATTTAATTGACTCTCATACACTCCTCAAGGACTGGTAGTACAAATCATGAGCTTCTAAGATTTGAATTTACAAAACTGGTGTGGAATAAAATACATCATCTGTTTGAATTATACATGAACAGATTAATAATTCTAAAGCTACCAAGAACAAGAGGCAGTTGTGACTGGATCGCAGGTACATCTTCAATGCTATCTCCCGCCATGCACAACAACATCAGCATCCAAAATCTGCATGCAAGGTGCAAAAGTGTAGTATGAGTACAACCGACCCCATGCACTCGATAAGTAACAAACCTAACCTTAGGTTGAAAGTAGTGACGAGCTTATACCAAGGTCAAACTCCACACCCATATCCAATAACACCTCATAACAATAAAATTGAGGCAACACAAAGAATAACTCAATAATAAGATGCTCAGCTTGTTCACAGTTCCGAAATAAATAAACATTTTCTTTTCAAGTATAATAGTAAAACTCAATTCTTTTCACTGAAATCACCAAAATACGAGTAAGTCTGAAAACTGTGATTTTTTCCAAAAACTTTCTTCCACAATAGGAAATTTCATTTTCAAATGGCATGAGGAAAGTACATCTCTATGCCTACATGTCAATGTGCATGCCAATGCAATACAACATAGTGATAAAACCATATGCATACTCTCAGAGTATCAATTCACTCAGTCCTCCCAGTCACTCAATGCTCTCACTCACTCTTTCCTCCCAATAACTCAATCCTCACAGTCACTCAATCCTCCCAAATCACTCGGCACCGGCACTCGCACTCAGTAGGTACCTATTGATGTTTGGCATATTTTGATATGTGTTAATGTTACTTTACCCATGTTTTAACCGCTTCTTGATGTTATTTGATATTTAAAATGCCCAACATGGTTTAATTATTGATTTTATGACTAAGTGAGTTGTGTGTGGTGAATTAGGGTATTTGGAGTGCAAAAATATGAAGAAAAGGTGCTTTAGGTAGAGGAAGAGAGATTGGATGCGTCGCATCCAATCTAGAAAAAGATCAGATTTCGTACACCCTTAGCAGTGAAGTCGGCTCATAGCATCCGCACCCGGGCAAAGCTAAGAAGTGGAGGACGAGGTGGATGCGAAGCATCCACCCTAGCATGCGAAGCTGAGAAGTGGAGGACGAGGTTTCGCATCCACCCTAGCATGCGAAGCTGAGAAGTGGAGGACGAGGTGGATGAGACGCATCCACCCTAGCATCAATCCCTGAAGCTGATTTTGATTAGAAATAGGAGAGCTTTGGCCCACGACTTTTGTACGCAATATATAAGCCAAAAACGCCTCTTTTAGGTCATCTAACATATTGGGAAGGGGGAAAAAGCCACGACAAAGCTGTGGAGGCCGGAATTCATGAAGTTTCATCTTTCTCCCACCAAACTTAGTAATCTTTATGTTTCTTTGTATGATTTGTTGTTTGGCTACCATGTCTATATGGAGCTAAACTTCACGTTCTAGGGTTGTGGTCCTTTTATGACTATTATTATTCGGATATTGATTTTGACTTCTTGAATTATCATATTAGTTTATTTATTCAATCTTGCGCTTATTTATTTGATTGCTTGATCACCAATTGAATATTATCTACGAATCTAGAATTGAACTCGAAAGTGGGAATGCTATATTGCATACAGGATTGAGTAGGGCAAGTTCTTGAACTCGGGAATCGGGGAACGGATTCGTGGTTAGGATAGACATATACCTAATTGCCTTGCTTGGTTGATTTACAGGATTTATAAATGCGTTCTTCTTGATTCTAACTCCATAGACATATAGGCGTTAGGTTAGCTTGAATAGGCGAGTAAGAACTCGACAGATTCTTATGAGCAATATTAACCCTGTCAACCAATAAGCTAGATAAATTAGTCGGTCAATTCA
Organism: Nicotiana otophora; assembly: GCA_000715115.1. Taxonomy (NCBI): domain Eukaryota; kingdom Viridiplantae; phylum Streptophyta; class Magnoliopsida; order Solanales; family Solanaceae; genus Nicotiana; species Nicotiana otophora. Next base: position 7,804 of record AWOL01S0022136.1, on the reverse strand, counting down.
ATTGAAGAATACAATAGGATTGTTAGATAGCCCACAACCCTAGATCGTTTTTCTTACATTGATATCAAAAAAAATCTGCTCTTTCTCTGTTCAAAGTTCATTATTTATATTTTTTTATTTAATTAGTTTAGAATAAAATATTTTTAGGTTTAATTCTTGTTTAGATAATTAGGATAGTCTAATTTAGTTAATAGTTAATCATAAGTCCTCGTGGGTTCGACATCCGACTTTTAGTCACTTTATTACTTGACGACCGCGTATACTTGCGTGAGTGTGTTTCGTCGCAACAAGTTTTTGGCGCCGTTGCCGGGGACTTAGAAATTAACTATTTTTCTACAGTAGGCTTTTACTTTTATCTTTACAAGTTTTTGTTTCTTCTCTTTTTGTAAATATTTTATTTTTATAACTATTTGATTTTTCTCTTAGTGTGTTTCTAGTTCTTTCACCATGACATCTGGGGATGAAATATATGGAGGTAATGTTATTGATGAAGACTCTTGGTTGACGAAAGACTTATATGGCCCGTCATTTTGGACTTGTCATGACCTGAACTCTTGGAAAGCTGAATTTGAATATGGAAGTAAGGGTTGGTATTGGGACGAATATTCTCGATTAAGGGAATATGCGGAACGACGTTGTCTT